>PVJX010002598.1:0-125133 GCA_004027295.1 Dolichotis patagonum | reverse complement strand
GGGCTAGGGCTTTGAGCCTGCCTTTTGGTCTTTCCTTTTGTCATTTTTCTATATTTCCTTGCTTTGAGCGGTGTTCCAAAGCTTTCTCTGCATGTGTGACGAATTACCTCTTGCACCCTCAGTTCTTGGAGGGGCAGTGGCTCCCCCACAGGCTCTTGACTTCCTCACAGGGTCCTAACTCCCCTCTGTGGGCTCCTGGCTCCCTAAGTTGTAAGGCGAATGCTGGGTGTGGTCAACCCAGAGCCTGTGGAATCTCAGGCAGGCCAGGCCACCGTGCTTTGTCCCAGGCAGGTCTCCAGGAGGTTCCCTGAGAGTGAAGGGTGGGCCTAAGGTCCCAAAGAGTCAGGCCAGAATGTTGGTTTCTGAAAAGTTCCCGGTCCCAAACAGACCTGGCCAAGATGCCAGTCTCCACAATATTCCCAATCCAAACAGCCCAGACCTCTCTGTGGGTCCGGGAGGTTCCCGGTCCTGAACAGTCAGGCTGAGATGCTGGTCTCTGGGAGATTTCCTGGGGGTGAAGGGCGGGGCTACGGGCCCAGACAGACCTGGCCCAGATGCCGGTCTCCGGGCAGTTTCCTGCGGATGAAGGGCGGGCCTACCAGTCCCAAACAGTCGCGCCAAGATGCTGGTCTGTGCAGACTTTCAATCCAAACAGCCCAGGCCACTCTGCGGGTCCCGGAGGTTCGGGTCCCACAGAGTCAGGCCGTGATGCTGGTCTCTGTGAGATTTCCTGGAGGTGAAGGCCACATTTTCTTTATCCAGTCATCTGTTAATGGGCATATAGGCTGCATCCAAGATTTAGCTGTTATAAATTTCACTTTATAAACATGGGTATCCATGTATCATTATAATACGATGACTGTATCTCTTTTGGGAAGATGCCTAAAAGAGAGATGGCTGGGTCAAATGGGATTTCTATTCTTAGTTTTTTTTTTTTTTTTTTTTTTTTTTGAGGAATCTTCACACTGATAACTAGTACAACTAGTACAACTTCATTGTAGTTGTACTAGTTTACATTCCCATTAACAGTGTAGGGGGTTTCTTTTACCCACAGCCTGGCCAGCATTTGTCATTATAGTAAAACCTTGGTTTGCAAGCATAATTCATGAAGAAAACACACCTATAGTTCAAAGCACTTGTATATCAAAATGAATTTTCCCATAAAAATAATGGAAACTCAAAACGATTTGTTCCATGACCCAAAAATATTGTAAAATATGTTACAATACTGTAATATATATAAAATAATAAAGAGATAAAATTACAAAGAAAAATAAATGAATTAGCCTGCATTTACCTTTGAAAACTTTAATGGCTGGTGCGAGGGAGACAAGAGAGAGCAGGGTTATTGTGCAGGAGACTCTTACTGTCACTAATGGAATCTCTGCTATCTATTAGTTTAATGGGATCTTTTGCTCTTTGTGTAACTCTTTTTGAGGCAGGGTTTCATCATGCAGTTCAAGCTGGCCTTGAACTCACTTTGCAGCCCAAGGTGGCTTTGAACTCACAGTGATCTTCCTGTCTCAGCCTCCTGAGTGCAGGGATTATAGCCAGTGCCATTATATCCAGCTTGTATAACTTTTAATGAGGAACATAACCAGTGACCTTTGCTTTTGTCTCCTTTTGAGGATTTTGTGGTAATATGACAATACATAGTCATTAACCAGATTCACCACTTGCCCTGCTACAACCTTATTCAGGTGGTGCTTTTCTAAAAAATTTTGCAGTGTTTCCCTACTCTCATTAGAAGTGGGGGATTCCTGTGCTTTTTTCTCCTCCTCCTCTGCAGACAAGATCTCCTCTATAAGCACTTGTTGGATGATCAACCACAATCCTGCAGTGTGGTGAGGGGTGGGGGACAGAAACTATTAGTTCAGTTGTGATCATGTGACATTTAGCATCACATCCTACTCTATTGCAAGACATCACTCATTCATCAAGCTAAAATGCATTAGCAGAACAAGTTACTTGCAATCCAAGGTTTTACTTTGATTTCCTGATGATGGCCATTCTTTCTGGAGTAAGATGAAAGATGAATCTCAGTGTTATTTTAATTTGCCCTTTTTTTTTGGTACTGGGGATTGAACTCACAACCTCATACTTTCTAGGCAGGCGCTTATTCCACTGAGCTAAATCCCTGGCCCTTAATTTGCATTTCTGTAATGGCCAGTGATATTGAACATTTTTACATGTATTTTTTTTACCATTTGAACTTTTTCCTCTGAGAAATGTCTGTTTATTTCAGTTGCCCACTCTTTGACTGTGTCTTTCATTTTGGACCCCTGAGTCTCTGGAGAGATGGTCCTGGTAACACCTTTATTCCAGGCCTCGGTCTCCAGAATGGCAAGACCTACACTTCTGTTGAAGTAAGCCACATTGTCTATAGTTCTTGCTACAGTCACTCCAGAGAAGTATACAGCACAGACAGAAGGGGTCCCAGGGGAGGCACAGGAGAAGGTGGGGGTGGCAGGAGGCATGAGCCACAAAGGGTAGTTTGGGCTTTTTTTTCTAAAGGCAGTAGGAAGCTTATAAAATGTTAAAGGCACATGCTTTGAGGTAAAATCATGTTATGTCATTGCGTCCCTGTGTGAGGAATAGGGTGTGTGGCCTCCACACTCTGCCTCTTGGGAGGCTTGTGGGTCTACCTGTGGTTGTGCAAACAGACTGTGAAGACAGTTGAGAGTTGAAGGTGGTATTTTAGTGCATTTGCCCTGGACTATCAATGCTTTATCATTCAGCCCACAAATGTCAATGGAAGTGTCCAGAAGGGTCCTTGCTCCAGGGGTGTATGTGTGTGTACCATGTGTGTGGAGACACTGCAGTGCTGGTGCACTGAAGGGTGGAGACTCATGGGAGTGTGACCCCTTGAAGCAGGTATCTAAGTACAGGGTGGGGATTGTTGGGTCTCCATAAGCCTTCTCTGAGTTAGCTGGCCGTGGATAGGTGTCAACAGATTGTGGGTTCACACAGTAGGCCAGGGTGGGGATAGCCTGAAGGTGAGCAGGTATGGGAACCTGGCATGGCGTGTCCACCCACCATGGGTGTTTCTGGCTCCTCAGGCCCCTCAGGCCCTGTAGGAACTGCTGCAGGTCCCAATCCCTTTTGGAGCCTTGGGACAAGAATGTTGGGCCACCTCTGCACTGCAGAGTCCTGGGACTTGAGCCAGGTCTTGATCCACAGCCACGATGAAAAGAGCCCCAACCTATTGATCTAGTTGTGCCTCTGGAGAGCATGGTAATCAGGCTAAGCAGATTGGCAGAGACTGGCACTTGGCTATTTTGAATCAAAAGTTTAATGCCCTTGCAGCTCCCTGAATTTTTGTCTCTTCCCTGTCTACCAGCAGGGTGCAGTGTTTGCTCAGGCTTGCCACCTGGACACCTCCTGGGGGATCGTTTTGTGTCAAGGTCTTGTTACCTCACTGAGACTGGCCTTGGAATCCCAGAGGAAGGCTGCTAGCTGTTCCCTATCCCACTGTACCTCTGAATCACTCTGGAAACTCCCCCAGTATTCATTTATCCTCTCTGGGGGTGGGCTGCAGGATTGAGAATTTGGAAATGTATTTTAAGCATTTTTTTCTTTTTTGAGGAAAAAGGATATACATACAGATAATTCAAAAAGCAAAATATTTAAACATAAATAATTTTAAAGCAGATGACCAAGGAGATACAGTGAGAAGATATCCTTTTTTCTGTGTCCTTCACAGGGACTCTGAGGATGACAAACACATCATGCTCCTGGTTGGGGTGCATTCCATGAAACACTGGCTTGGAGTGGCTGGAGGAGAGGCCACCTGATCACAGGGCTCTGCCCTTGGCTGGCTTAGCTTTCACTGACTGACACTCGCGTAGCTTTCAGTCTTACTCTTGGACATGGTGTGGAATGAGTCACTGAACCTGTGTGCTTCCCATGTGGTGAGGTTTCTAAGGAGCTGCTCAGTGTAAACCTTGAGGAGCTGTGACTGTCGCTCTCCAGAACTCATCCTTACCCCTCACAGCAGCTCTGACAGTGTCCTTTTTCCCACACCCTGATGATACATCTGCGATGCCAAACCTTTAGATCTTTGCCAATTTAAGAGTGAAATAGAAATTCTCTGAAGTTTAAACCTGAATTTCTCCTACCATGAGTCAGAATGAACAGCTTTTTATGTCTTTTTTCTTTTCTTTTTGAGAGAATCTTACTATGTAGTCTAGGTTGGCCTTGAACTTGCTAGATAGTCCAGGCTGGCTTCAAGCTTGGGCTCCTCTTGTCTCAGCCTTCTGAATGCTGGAATTACAGCGGTGTGTTGCCTTGCTTGGCCCAGCTTTATATGTTTAATAGTCATTACTCCTATTCTCTAAACTATATCCTTAAGCCATTAGTTTTGGGTTGTTGGGCTTTGCTTTATTGATTTGCAAGGTTCTTTACACATGTAAGAACTTCATTCTGTAAATATTGCAAATATTTTTCCTGGTTTGTTACTTGACTTTTGCCTTTGGTTAGGAAAATTTTTGCCACATAAAACTTTTCTATTATGTGATTTACTCTTTTATGGTTTGTTCTTTGTTAGCTCATAATATTCCCCCTTTCCCAGTACTTCTGTATTTATTTGTAAAACTTTAAAATCGTTGACCCGTCTGGTGTTTACTCTGGTATAAGGTTTGAGTTGGGAATCTGGATCTGTTAGGGTCTAGATGTCATCCTCAAACTGCGAAATTTGAGGTGAGCTGAGTAACAGAATTAAGGTATGGTTGGGGCAGAGACAGATTAACTACCAAGAAGAACACCTTGTGAGTCACCCTCAGGTCTAGAGGAGCTAGAAGGACTGTGTGACACACAGAGCTGAGACCTGTGGTAGGGACCTGTAGAGAGGGCAGGAAGAGCATTGGCCACTCATTTCCTCTGCTCCTGGGATGTGGATAGGATGCACAGGGTGTGGGTGCCTCTGCCAGATGATGAACCAGTTGCTGGATCACCATGCTACCCTGGAGAACAGGTGTTTCTGGGGGAAATCTCAGGTACTTGGATGCAGCCCCCTAAGGTGCAAGATGGGGTTGGGAGCTGGAAGGCTCGAGTTTGGCTTGGGGGAGATCAAAGAGAAGGGCTGATATGGCATGAAGCAGTGGACCTTGGTCTTGGGGCTAGTGATATAGGATGCTAAAATGGGTGGGGTAGGGTCTGGGAGGGTCCAGAGAGTGAGTGAGATTGTTAGTGTGCACAATATCTCCACAGATATATACAAGATATATACACAGATATCTGCTCATTCATTCATCAAACACTGATGAGCCCTGCTCTAGCCAGGTCCTGGAGCAAGCTGTGGGGGCTCAGACTCTAATAAGCACTTACTTTTTGCAGGCCTCTCATGTTTATTATCTTCATGGGCTCACAGAAGCTCCACCCTCTAGGTTAGGAGACAAGTTCAGTGAAGTTAAGTTGCCAACTCACATGCCATTGGGAGCTCCCAGCTCCAAGGCCACAACTCCCTCTGTCCAGATCTGCTGCAGCCCTGGAAAGTCTTGCTGAGTGAAGCTGGGCTGGCTCCACTTCAGGAGCTCATTTACTGGTGGGTGGGATAGTATGTTTGCAAGGACAGCTGAGAGATGGATGCTTGGGTAAAGACATGACCCGTTTATCACCCATCTAGCCATTCTTTGGTCCTTTCATTCATTCAACAATTGTGCTCGGCCCTTGACAAAAACTTACTATGCTTCTTAATATAAAATTAAACACAAAGGCTGTAATCCTAGCACTCAGGATTGCCTCAAGTTTGAGGCCAGCATGGGCTATGTTGTGAGTTTAAGGCCAGCGTACACTATATGGAAAGACTCTGTCTCAAAAGCAAACAAAACAATCCCCCAAAATTAAACATAATGGGGAGTAAGAAGAATTAAATTGTGTTATGTATATGGACCATGGTGAATATAATCATTATGTAATGCAAACATGTACAAGCAAAAATAAAAAAACCCACAAAATAGTATTAATCTGGAGAAGCAATGTACAAACATCTAAAATATTTCTGATTTTCCCTAGGTTGACTGATTGAACACCTCTGAAAATGCCAAATTCTTAAAAAGATTGTTTTTGGTGTCATACTCTGCTGCTTCCCTGAATTCTTAACTGTTAAAAGAGTCAATGCCCATTGTTCAGGGAGATGGAGAAGGGAGCACATACCTGGTGAAGATTGTGGCTGTGTCCTGCAGCCAACAGGTAGGTTGTGGGCAGGGGATGTAGTGTACAGAAGGCATGCCCCTCAGCACTGGGGCTGAGTTGAGGAGCCCAGGAGAACTGTCAAATTCTCCTTTGAGGCACATAAGTGTAGAGGCCCAGCTCGGGCTTAGTCTGGGCCAGTGCATCCATACTGGACTGACGAGAGGCCAGGGTCCACAAGAGGACCCCCCCACCCCCAAATCCTTGAGCCCTTTGTCTTGGGCAGCGGGAATCTGAGGACAGACACTGGTATGCTGTGGGTGAGTTGAATTTGGAAAATTTTTGAGGCCCTGCACACAGGGAGTAGGGTACAGATGGTGGTGAGGAAGCCTTCCTATGGGTGGGCCTGTGGCTGACCCACTCAGTGCTTATCCAACCCCGTATCTACCATTTTGGTTTCCAGAATCCTCATCTGGAAGACCCACTAAGCTCACTTCTGTGTGTCTGCTCCCGATGTGTTGGCCAATCTGAAGCTGAGAATCCAAGGCAAAATGAAACTGCTTCCCTGCCCCAAACCCAGAGCTGAAGAAAGAGCAGCCCATGAGAAGGTGAGACCCTCTCAGATATCCCTGGGATACACACCCACCCACACACACCAGGTCCTGTTCTGCCTGGCTGCCTCATTCTGGTTTTCGTTTGGTTCCTAAGTGAAGGGAGGGAGCTCTGCAGCTTCCTTTACCTGGGTGAGGCCATCTCTCCCTGGGCTCTGCAGGCTGAGTGGCTCTGTGTTTTCATGCCATATTTGCTTTCTGAGCTGTTGTAGAAATCTTGGAAGCAGAGAAAATGCATTTGCTCTATCATCTCTCCTGATGTGACAAGTCCTATAAAATCTATTAAAGCCTTTAATGAAACCCCTGGTCAGAGCTGCTCTGTGCATGAATGTGGAGTCAGAATTTAAATTAAAATATTGTTTTGTAATCTAAAGGCTTTTCCTGGGAAGAAATTACAGGGACAGCTCACCTCCATGCTGCTGGAACCCAGTGTCCAACTTCCTACTGCTTGAAGGTTGATGTTTGGGAGATGAGAGTTGGGAAGCAAGCAGGGGCAGTTGAGCGCAGGTTCATTTGCAGCAGATGGAGGGGCTGGCTACTCCAAGCTCCACTGTGGGCAGTCAGGACCTAACAGGACTTTTCTAGGGTGGGAAGGCAGGAGCAGGACTGGACAACTACCTGCCCAGTGAGGTGTTTGTTGTTTGTTGTGTAATATCACAAGGATCTTTGACTTCCTGCAGATAGAAGACAGGTGTTATGAAGGTTTGTGGTGGTTCTGGACTCAGTGAATCTAAACTTAACCATTTAGCTGGGCTTTTAGAATACTTGGCAGAAGGGAGACATTAAAAGACTAGGGAGGAGTAATAACCTCATAGAGTTCTCCTGTGACAACCCCCTGAAGGGTTGCCTTATTACATTTTTGTCTCCATCTTCATGTTTGTGATGCCACACTGGGAGGCCCTCTAAGTGGTATTGGGCCTTGAACCCACAAATGTGCCCAGAACCTGGCCATATATGAGGAGGCAGTAATTGTATCCCCATTCCTGTAACTTACCACATTAGGCCCCACAGAAGATGCCAGGCAGAGGGCAGGGCAGGTGCATGTGGGGGCCATATGGCTACTCAGGACCAGAGTATTTTTTTTTTTTTTAGGACCAGAGTATTTCCTTTCTTCTCTTATGTTCTCTTGATCTTTGTCTCTGTATCTTTTCCTCTTTATCTATCTTCTGCATCTCTCTGAGGGACAAGACCCCAAGGTACCTGTGGTCAATTAACTAATGATCAACTTGTAACATCCAGCTGAAATGAGTCAGCATAGTCTGGGTGTGGAGGGTCCACCTGAGGATTGTTGCCAGCAGGATAAAAGTCCATTTTTTTTTTTTTTTTTTTGGTACCGGGGATTGAACTCACGACCTTGCGCTTGCCAGGCAGGCGCTTAAGCCATTAAGCTAAATCCCCGGCCCCCAACAGGATAAAAGGAGAACTGGAGGGGAAGGTGGTGTGCTTTTAATTCTTCTGGAAAAGCTTGTTATGCTAGTTTTCCTGAAAAGAACTCAGCTGTTCTCATTATCAGAGGAGCTCAGGTCCCTGCTGACACTGAGGATGGCTGTGGCTCACATCTGGGGAGCTATGGTCCTTACCTTGAACATCACTTCCTGGCTCCAGTGAAATCCCTCAGCTCACTGGCACAGAGCCTTTACCCTGCTGGTGCAGACTTTCTAGCTTCCTTCACTGACCTTTGGGCCTTCCGAAGGCAGAGCTTTGATACAGTCTTGCATGGGACATTGTCGTGGGCTCCAGGCTTCCAGTTGGACCTGTGGAAGACATTGCCATGGGCTCTAGATCTTTAGCTAGACATGTGCAAGACATTGCCATGGGATCCAGGTCCTCAGCTGGATTCTTTGGGCCTGTAGTATATAGACAGATCTTTTGTGCTCTTCTGCATTTTTTTTTTTTGGTGAATATTATAAAATAATCCTATAAATTATGTGTCCTGTACTAAATCTATTCCTTTGTAAGACCTGACTACAATAGCACCCTTTCTGGTAAGAGAGACGGCATTTTTCTTTTTTTATTTTCTTTGTTTCTTTCTTTTTTTTTTTTTTTTTTTTAAGATAGGGTCTCACTATGCAGTTTGAGCTGGCCTTGAACTCACTTTGTAGCCCAGGCCGGTCTTGAAATTGCAATGATTCTCCTACCTCAGCCTCCTGAGTACTGGGACTACAGGTGTGTACAACCATGTCCAACTCCTCCATTTTTCAAATTGATGAAATTTCTATGTCCTTTCTATGATGAAAGGGAATTCTAAAATAAACTATCTGAAAGTGTGAAGCAGCAAAGGGCTGCATTGGGTAGTGCCTGGGTATCTTCGATGAAGCCTGAAGCCTGGTGGTAGGGTTGGAGTGGTAGAGTTGGAGTGGCAGAGTTGGGAGATGCAGCTTCAGGGATTAAGAGGCAAAGGTCCTAATTGAAGAAGGAGGGAGAGCCACAGCTGTGGTGGTTGTAATGCACACTATCAGTGAGGACTAGTCTCCCAACAATGGGGAGAAATGGTCATATATCAGCAAGAAAAACCACAGCCAAATAAACACAAATAGGCAGCAGCCTTGAGTGGAGATGAGTTTTTCCAGAAAAATGAAGGTAGAAAACATTTCTGGAAACCCCTGTACCCTGTGTCCACCTTTCCCTGAGGAGGTGGCCTTCCAGGAACTGGACTGTGTCTGACAAGTGAGAGTCTTTAAAAATTTTTTTTTTTTAATTTCAAGGAGGATAAAACAGAACAAAACGAATCAAAACAAACCAGTGTAAGAGATACAGGACTTCAAAACATTACAAAATCAACAATAGTTACAATAATGCCTCTTGATGTCTTCAAAATAGCTGCAGATAACTTTGGCAGTAGTAAAAATCAAACAGAAAAGAACAGACTAGTAACAATAAAAACTAAACAATGAATGCAATAAAAGACTTAAAAACAAGCCAATAGTAAATCCAAAATTGCTACCATAATATTTCTTGCTATCTTTGAAATAGCTGCTCCTGCCGTTGGATTTGACATAATCAAACAAAACAAAAGAAAATAAAACCCAACCCAACAAAACAGTGGAAACGATATAGGACTTCCAAAACAAGGCCATAGGGAATCAACAATAGCTGCAACCCTCAGAAAGAGATGCCCCCTAGATGCCATACTCTGTACTGCTATCCTCCGCACCTATGATCAGACCTCTGGACCTAGACCTGCAATGTAAGTGAAACACCAAACTACCACAGGCATCCATTTGCATTTCAACTCCATAGCTATCATTACAGCCCGTGTTTCTCCAGATAAACTATTTGCTTGGGTGGGGCGGTTGGTACTTCTTGTTTGCCAGCCCATGTGCCGGAAGGGGCTGGGGTCTGGCTGTTCCAGTCTGGTTGTGACCTACGCATGGTGCAGGTTTCCAGACTGCGCTTACTTCCTGGTGTGGCCTCCTTCTCTCTACCCCCAGTCTGCAAATGGCACTGACTCATAGGGAGAGCCTGGGGTCTGTCTGCTCCAGTCTGGCTATGGCCCACACATGGTGCTGGTTCCCAGACTGGGCTTGCTTCCTGGTCTGGCCTTCTCTCTACCCCAGGTCTGCAAATGGCTGAAGAAAGAGACTTTGGCACTGGTGACCCTTCCTGGGTGGGAAGAGCCACACTAGTAGGTTTCCTTAGATTGTCTATGGAGAGTGTCCCAGGCCCCAGGGGCCCTAGGTGCAAGGGCTCCCACCCTCCTACCCTTTCATCCTCTATGTCCTAGAAGTTCCAGATTCTTGGCCAACAGATGAGGAACTTGAGTGTGTGGCATTTCATCCCTATCCACAAGGCTGTGTCTGCTCTAGACAGTATGAAAAGTCATCCAACCTCGTGAGTTATAGCAAACCCTGGAGTTTGAATGCTTTAAGCACTGGTGAGTCCTTGTGTAGTGGTGTCCCTCAGCTTCCCTCAGTGGGAGTGACCATAGGTGCTCTGGAGAACCTGGTCTGAGGCACCCAGCAGGAGGAGATCCTGCCATCAAAATGTGCTTGGAATGACAAAAAGGTAGACTTCTGTATCCCCCAGGAGGAAAGCACAGTGGTGTGCTCTGTTCCTGGGTTCAAATTAACTCAAACTTCACTAATGATGTTGAGTGGTAGATGCAGCTTGAAGAGGTTGTTCTGTATGAGTATAATAGTTTAAGCTGAAAACAAGTCCGGTGTTGTCCTTTGACATGTGGGGAGATGTCAAAACTCTGAAAACATGCAGAGATGATCCAAACCAATTTCAGCGATGCCACCTCTATGTCTCTGAACATTTTCATGCTTAAAAATTAATCAATGAAAGATTTTGGGGATGTGATGGGAAGATAGTGTGTAGGATGCCCATACCAGGTCAAAGAGACAGTAAGTTGGAAAGGGGGCTGGGCAGAGGAGGACTATCAAGGCTCCAGCAGCGTTTCGTAGGAAGAAGAGCTTCAGAGGAGGGAATGGAGTCAGGGAGTGGCTCCAGGCTCCACTTCCTCCATGACTGGTGAACAGATGAGGCAGGGGCCGAGTGGTTCTGGTTGGCAGAGGGCACTACTTGGAGCTGGAGCCCAGGTTGAGACATGTACTCTACAGCAATGTGGGTGACAGAGGCAACATGTGGACTGGTGGGGATTATTCCCTCTCCTTCCAGGTTTCAGGAATCAGATACAAACTTAGGAACATTTATGTTGTGAACTTACACAGAAACAAATGGACCTTGGATTGCATAGATGTGAACAAGTTGTGAAAGTAGCTCATGTGACTGCTGGACATTGTGAATTGTGCTGCTGTGTGCATACTGTATAGTTTGATAGTGTACAGTAGTAGCACACTGGTCAGAGCCCAGGGTGTCCAGAAGCAAGAGGGAAAACAGTGATGATGTGGAGGTTTGATGTTTTTTATGCTTTACATTGTATATTTGTGTCAAAGGTGTATAAGACTCACTTCCTTGGACTTATGAATGAATCTGATTTAATGAATGTTCTCCCAGAAGGGAACTCATTTGTAAGTTGGGTGACTTACTGTAAATGGACTGGAGAGGCTGCTGAATCATGCATCAGTGAAGATGTTTCTGAAGTGTATTGCAGCAGAGGCCAGCTCAGTCATAAAGAGGTATTTCCTGGGGCTCGACCAGTTCACAATAAACAGAGTTAAAGTTTTATTTATGGCACAGCTGCTAACTGCACTGTAAACATTTTTCATCGAGCAATTACTGTTTACTTGTTTGCCAATCAGCTCATTATCCAGCTACCTCTCTCCACCTCCTGCCTTCCCACTTCACAAGCTGATGCTTTGATGACTCCACTGCAGCTGTCCTCCAGGCCATGCAGCCTGTGCCACCCTTCTGGGCTCTCTGACCATGCTCTCTTCTGTGGCTCCCAGGCCTCATTACCCTGGCGGCATTGTCTCCTTCTCTTCACCTTTATCTCAGCCTGCTTGCCTTGCTTAGGTGTTTCTCATCCATGTCTTCACAAGACTAGGAATTACAAAAAACAAACCTGTGTCCCCAGGGCTATTTCCTATCTCAGCTGAGTGTATCCTCATCTTTAGCACCTGCTGCTTGTTGGTGTCTACCTGGCTCCTTGTGAGCTCATAGTGTCCCACAGAGCATTGAGACAGGGCTTGTACTCATTCATTTGCTCACCAGTCATGGCCACCTTTATCCCACATTCCTGTGGTAGAGTGGTCTTGTGGCAGGGTAGCCTCAGGGGTGGAAGGAAGTCACACCCCTAACTCAGTTTACTGGGTCCCTGACTCCCATGATAGGACTTTAGGTGCTGGGGGACCAGAGACTCCAGATTTGGTCTTCTGTCCTACTTAATAACACCCACCTTTGTGATATTATCATTAGTGGGCATGTGTGTTGGTGTACACATGTGAACACACACATAAGTGTGCTCATTAAGGCACATGAACATATGCATGTATATCATTGATTCACATGTGTAAATGCATGATTCAGTGCATGTGAATATATATGAGTGGTGTATACATATGTGCATACAAATGTGTATACATATCTATACACATGTTTATGTGTAAATAAATAGTGTGTCTATGTGCATGTACACAAGTGGCATGCATGTGTGTTCATATGTGCACACATGTGGTATTTTCACATACATATATGTTTATGCCTATGCACATATGTATGATTTTTTCACACATGTGCATGTGAGTGGTATGTATATACATACATGTACACATATATATCCACAAGGTCTCTGTGTGTGGTATGTGGATGTATACATATATATATGTGTGGGAGTGGTGCACATGTATGTTTATGGATAGGGTGTTCATGTGTGTATATTTGCATAGGTATAAAAGAGCGTGTGTCAGTATAGCATGTATGTTCATGTAGAATTTGTGTCATACATGTGTATAAGTGATGAATATGATTGTATGTGGGCTCCTCTGAAGGGGGCCCCTACTAGCTCTGAGGAGGAATGCTGAGGAGACATCTTCAGAGTTTGGTAGCAGGTTAAGGCTTTGTATTCCAGTTGAAAGAGCCTCCTGTTGTGTTTCTCAGGCTCTTTTGCACTCCCTGGCCTCTTCTGAGACTAGAAAATAGCTCTAGTCATAGACCTGGATTTCTAGTTCAGGGTATTGGATTACAATGGCTGCATGCATTGTACTTGTGTTTGTGAATGCGCATGCATATATATTTCACAATTGCGGTGTTCTGTGTGCAGCACAGCACACCAAATTCAAAGGCAATAACTGCCTTTGAATATAGGCAGTTATTTTGTGGTGCATCTGTGTGCCAGAGTGCACACTGGGACATTGGAGGTACAGCAACAGAACAGGTATCTGAGAGTCTAACCTCAGATATGCTTTTGCCTTGATTTCTGTACATGCAGGTGAGACGGTAGGAGAGAGAGGAAACTATTTTGAGGCCTTTCCTTGTCTCTTAGGTCACTTAAGGCCTTGGTTTCTGATCTCTCTGAAAGTGACTGACTAATCTGGAGCCCTCCCTAGTGTCTTAGCACAAAGAAATTGGTTGAGCACTTCCTGCAGACAGAGCCCCTCAAATGTGCTTCGGGGCCTCCCCTCCATGCTTGGCTATGGTTGCCCCACCAACTTCTCCATTCTTTTTTTTTTTTAATTTTTTAAATTTTATTTTAAAAGGGAGTAAAACCAAACACAACAAAACAGAACAGAATGGGACATAAGAAAGCATAAACTTCAAAGCTAGACAACCAGAGATCTTCACTATCTGTCATATTGTCTCCTGTTTTCTTCCAAATGGTTGTCCTCATCTTTGCATATGGAGAGCTCATACTAAATAACATAGCCAATCTTTTCACAAGATGTGTAGTTCACTGGCTCCCACTTGCTAGGCAGGGGGGAGGGGGAGGGACTCGGGATGGGGAACAGGACGACGTGAGATGTCGGACTCTCAGCCCACATACAGGCAGGATCACAGTCACCCCCCAGCGATGGGAAGAGTTCCTTATTCTCCCGGCACCCCAAGTCAACTGCATGGTACAGGACCCGATGCCCCAGGGTCTCTCTCCTTCGGGGCTGCTGAAAGTCTGCCACACTCTCAGCCCCCCCCCCCCAGAGAGGGGAAGAGCTCCTTGTTCTCTCCCAGCACCCCAAGTCAACCGCATGGTGCAGGTCCCGAGGCACCAGGGTCTCTCCCCTGCAGGCCCCCTAAAGTCCGCCATACTCACCTGCTATTTCTTTCTGATGAATTGACCATTCCATTTCCAAAGTTCTGAAATGGCTAACAGACCACAGAATGAATTCTCTTTAGGCTCCTGTTTGAAACCAGCAGCTACAGCAATCTGCTGGCCTTACTTCAGGGCCACAACTTCTCCATTCTTGAGGTCAAATATTGGTACATCCATTGTGATGGATTGCAAGTGTCTTGATGGACACTGGCTGGGGAGAAATAACATTAGGGCATCTTCCCACAGAGGTGTACTCCAAACAAAGACTGAACCCAACACTAGGGCTGAAGACTTGTAGGTGGGAGACACCGGTCACTGGGGCCAAAGACAAAAGCCTCTATTGCTCTGGATCTGCATCAGGCACAAGCTGATCACCTCTGATCACTGAAGCCCCATGGAGTCCAGAGAGACTCAGCAAGGCATAGAGTTACAGTGGTGTTCAAGGCCAGTGTCTAACAGGACCCTTGTGGCAGTGACTGGAGCAGTACTGTCCAGGCCCTTTTGACTTCTCCCAGCTGTGGGATCAGAATGTGACCTCCACTGGACTAAGACAGCAGTTTTGGACAGTTGGTATGTGTGGGAGGAGACTTCAGAAGGGCATTATAGGCTGTGTGCAGGCAGAAGGTTTGGAGGCTTACATACCGCTTTGTTGGAGAGTCAAGACCCCCGGACCTGCTTTTGTCTGGAGTTGGGGAAGGGTGCTTACACTTTGCCCTTCTCCTCTTAAAGTACTGGGGCAGGCCTGGCCCCAGCCTGTGTTGGGGGTCTTCTGGCTGACAGAGAACAGATGTGTCACAGTCACACTGAGAGACAGCAGGCACACAAGAGCTAACCCCAGTGTCCATTGTTGAATTTGACTCTGGAACAGTGAGGCTGATGTTTGTGGGATGTATTGGAACTAGCAGGCTCTGCAGCTGGCAGCCAGGGAGCCTGGTGATGGTCCTGGAACATGGTGTGTACATGTCTAAGAGAGCTGAAGGCTCTGTCTTCTCACACCTAAGTCCTGCCAGTGTCCCATCCTGTAGCTGGATACTTGGTTTGAACTTCTCTTCTTCATGCTGTGTCTACCAGCTCCAGCCTCAGATCTGGCAGGGGGCTTAGCTAGGCTTGTCAGGGCGTAAATAGCTGCCTTGGCTGGGGCCCTTGGCAGCTGGGAAGATCTACTCTGCCTTGTTATCTGCTTGAGTTGGAGGATGGGCAGCTGACCTCTAGGACCCTCTCTCATTTTCAATCAGCTCAATTAGTACAACTTTAAAGCAGTTAGGGAAAATAGTGGGAAGGCTACTGTGGGCAGATGCTGAGTGCTCTCCCTACTGCAGCCACCTACTCCCCCAGCCTGGCTGCTGCTGTGCAAACCTCCCAAGCCTTGTCTGTTCTACTCTGCCCGCTGCATTCTTTTTCCTAGAGAAAGGCCTACATTGGCCTTTTCTCAGGGCCCTGGTGCTGGAAGATCTTGGCTTGGGGCTGCTCTGATGAAACAAGGGCTGGGTGCTGGTTAGAAGCTCAGCCTTGAGTGATGGTGCTGGGTGAAAATTCAGAGCTTTGAGCAGTGGCATAAATTGGCCTTTGTGTGTTGTAGCCCCTACAGCTCTGGTAAAGGTCTGGCAACCTCAATGGGGCAGGGAGTCACTGCTTAGGAGATTTTGGCATACCAGGGGGAGATGGTGCCAGTGAAGCTGGATTTCTGCTGCTTACAGCATGTCCAGGGCTTGGCCCTTCACATGTCAAGCTCTTGAGCTGTACTGCCCCTCTGCCCAGGGGTGCAAACTCCTGGCTCCTCTTAAGTACTCCAGACTGCTGCCTGGAGCGGGCTCCCAGGCTTGCTTACTTGGGGGTCTAGGCAGGTGCAGATAGCCCTTTGTGCAGGACTCTATCTTCTGGCTCACCCCTCCCTACTCCCCCAGCCTTTCAAAGAAGGCCTGTTTTCTGAGACTCCTCAGTGATACTCCCTCCAGTCTAGCTTCCCTGAGATGTGAGGGTGACAGTCATCCTTCCTGTGTCCTTCCTTCCGGATTCAGCTGTGATTCTCTTGCAGGCTCCAAATGAGGCACTGTAGGGACAGACCCACCTGCCCAATTGCCTTGGCCTGTATTGGGCAGATGGTGACTCAGTGACCTGTGCTATTGCAGCTGTGACAAGGGCCACCAAGGAACTGCAAGGAACTTCCCAAAGAGCAGTAAAGCAGGACTGGCACAGGAGATAGGAAAGGACAGAGGGAGGGAGTGACTCTGACTGTGGTAGAATTCAGAAAGCAGGGGAAGTTCTGGGGCCTTCTTTCCTGAAGTGAGGGGCCTAATAGGAGGTGCAGGACAGAGCAGTGGCAAATGTCACCCTTCCCCGGGTCCAAGTGGCTCACATAGGAAGCCATCCCTGGCCATCATGCTGGGCTCAAGTGCATGAAAAGTGTCCACACAGTGTGCCCCACTAAGAAGCACCCAGGGAGTCTCCCAAGGAGTGTGTGATAAGCAGGACAGGCAGGGGTCTCCAGAATCAGTGGGTCATGTGGTCCAGTTCAAAACATACAGCTTGACAAAGTCCCAGCTGGAGGGACTTCGTTTAAGATCCCAGAGAACCTTCACATTGGTGACATCCAGGGCCATCAAACTCTCTCCCCACCCTGTGGGCCAGTTCTGTGTTTCTGGCTTGGGAGGCCTGAGTCAGCCTTGCTGGCACCCTTCTTCCCTCCTTCCTTCTGCGTCCTCTGGAACCACTTCTTGCTCCTGCCCTAGCTCTGCTGAGGGCATTGCATAACCAGGATCCAATGAGGGGAAGGTATTGGATCTCTTCCATCACAATGTTCACTTCCTGACAAAATCACTTCTAATCTGATGGCCTGCATTGCAGGACAGATGCGAAAAATCATCAAACAGAGGCAGGGAGATGAATAGTTTGGGTCCTCATTTACAGTGGGCAATTTATTTTTTTAAATTTTTTATTTTATTATTATTTTTTTGATAACCAGGATCAAACTCATGACTCATGACTTGCACTTGCCAGGCAGGCACTTATGCCACTGAGCTAAATCCCTAGCTCTCAGAGGACAATTTAGTGCCAGCAGCTTGCAGTTTAGAGATTCAGTGAAATGGAAAGAACTGAGACAGCCTGGGCCTCACCAGGGAAGCCTGGAAGGGCTCTGTAGGAAGGGCACTTGTGCAGAGCCCACAACAGCAAAGGCCTAAGGAAGTGGGATCTCCATGGGTCTGGGGCTCTATTCAGCCCACCTTGAGAAAGCCTCATAGTTTGAGAAAGGGTATTAGGGGAGCATGACAGACCATGGGCTGAGAGGAAGGTGGAGACCAGTGGGTGTGGGGAGTGCACCTTGGCCCAGGTTTGGGTACATTTTTAGGAAATGGTTGCTAATAGGGCTGACTTGAGGGATTTGCTATGGTGAGGGGCTGGATCTGGAGCTCCTGAGCTTCCTCAGCTCCCTTCACCTTCAGGGTGTGGGAACAGTGTATGCATGTAGACACAGGCACACTGGACAGCTGTTGGTTATTGCCTTGAGGCTGAAAAGCCAGATAGACAAATGTTTGCTCTTTGGCAGCAGAAGGCCTGGATTCAAATCTTGACTCTTCTCTGGCCCTCAATTTTATGGCAAATAGACTTTCGATTTTAATTTTGCTCAAGGTTGTAGGAGGAACAAGGTTTCTAGTCAGCCTTGCCCCAAGCAAAGGCTAGTACACAGCAGAGAGCACTGCAAAGAACCTTGTGCCAGATGTTCTAGGGCCTGAAGATAGGTGAGGTGCTGTGCTTTGGGTGTGGGGAACATCTCCCCAAGGCACAGAGCCTCAGCAAGCAGAGTCCATTGGAAACCTGAAATGTCCAGGGGGCTATTATGAGACCTCTGGTCAAGAGAAGTGACTGAAGCCGGGCATGGTGGCACGCACCTGTAATACTAGCACTGGAGAGACTGAGGCAGGAGGATCATTTCAAGTTCAAGACCAGCATGGGCTACAAAGTGAGTTCAAGACCAGCCTGAACTGTATAGCAAGACCTTGTCTCAAAAAGACAGAAAAAAAAACTACAAGTGACTGAGCAGGGGAGGGGTGGGTAGTGGGGGCAGCCAGGCAGGGTCCCATAGCCAAGAGTGTTCATCTCTGAACCTGTTCATGGATAAGCTCTGGGGATATGTGGCTCAGGATTGGGCTCCACCTACTTGGTCCCCCACTGGTGTTCTTACCTGTGCTTATGTCCTTATGCCAAGACTCCAGCCACAAGGTGCAGCCATCTCACATATGCATGAGCAAGGTTATTCTTGCCCTGAGACCTGAGAGGCTTGGAGTTGGTGAGATCACAAATGTGCAAGTATTGTTGGGATGAGTGATCTTGATAGGGACATGAGTTTATGTTTCATGTCATTTCATGCATAGAGTCCAGCTTACAGAAGGTGATCCTGAGAGTCAAGGGGAATAAACAAGCCTTACTTCAGTTGGGGTGCTGTGGGATGGAGCTTTTTC
Source organism: Dolichotis patagonum (assembly GCA_004027295.1). Taxonomy (NCBI): domain Eukaryota; kingdom Metazoa; phylum Chordata; class Mammalia; order Rodentia; family Caviidae; genus Dolichotis; species Dolichotis patagonum. Next base: position 106,288 of record PVJX010002598.1, on the reverse strand, counting down.
TTCCCCTTGTGGAGCCCTGTGGTAGGAAGTGATAGTAAAGTGATTGGCACACTAACCCTCCGTCACTGGACTAGCATGGCTGGCCAGGTGTCAGGGGTCTCAAGACAAAGGAGGGGCCTGGCTGTGAGTGGAAGGAGAAGGTCAGTCAGGTTCTTTTGCAGCCTGGCCTGGATAGTGCATGGACTTAGAGAGAGAGGCACTAGGCTGGGGCAACTGAGGAAAGGACAATTTGGATGTCAGGGCTTTGCTGAGAAGGATGTGAGATAAGAGCCATAATAGGCAGGCACTGGAGTAGCCTGAACAGATTGTGACTTGGAGGACTCAGGAGACCAGTTGGCCACTCAGCATCATCCAGAAATTTCAAAGGTCCAAGAGTTCTCAGTGAGTTTATGTCTCAGTGGAAGAAAACAAAACATACCAACATTGAGGGTTGTTGCTTGATCAAGGGTAGTGTGGGCTGTGGAAACAGGGCTGGTTTGGGGTATCCAAGAGTCCAGAGTAAGGGGACTCAGAGCAGATCAAGTGCGAGCTGTTGAGGGTGCTGGTTGAGTATCTGGGTGGAGCAGGCTAGTGAGACTGCTGGTGCCTGTAGGACATGAAGTCCCTGAGGTCCTGTGTAGTTGCAGGAAGAGCATGATGAGCTCCACCTATGTTCTCTGTGCTTCTCAGAGGCACAGAGCCCCTCTCTGCTGAGGGGGAGGTGTATGTTCGGCTGCTTTGTCCGCAAGATGCTCTTGGTGGCCTGTAGGTTCTGATCCCTCATCCTTTCAGAACCAGGCCAGAAGTATTGAAGTATTGAATAGACAAGGCAATTTTAACCTGAAAGTGCAAATCGCAATCTCTTTCCTGCAGAGGCCATTGGTGTGACAATAGGAGAGATCAGTTTTTTTCTTTTAAACATGGAGCCAATGAACATTCAGTGAACAAAGGGGTGGTGTGAAGTGATGGACCACCTCCTCAGTGAGGAGCCTGTGGGGTCATCTAGGATGTTTTGTGATTTGGAAGCAAGTGGCAGGATATTCCCCATGTTTCTGGGTCCCTCTCAGAATCAGACAAGTTGAAGGGAGCCCAAGGCAGGGGTGGTCACAGTGAGGTACAGTACAGGTCTCAGTTACCCTCAACCCTGGGTGTTGTATGGATCTGTGGGTCTGAACATGTGCTCTATGGAAGGCTCTGGCCTTTCTGTGCTTTGTGTAATGCTTCAAGATGTCTAACAGCTTTGAGTCTCTAGATCCATCTTGGTGAATGGGGAATAGAGCTTGAGACTTGGTGTATCAAGGTTGGGTTCCACTATGGCCTGATTCCTGCATAGGTCATGTGAGGGACCTTAGAAAAGCCCATTAACCCCTTTGACACCATAAAACAGGTACAATCACTACCTTGAAGCACAGTGATGATTGCTGAGACACTTGCTGCTTCCTGGCAGAGGCTCAATTCATGGTCACTTCCTGTGACATGACTGCTTATCATTATTGTTCCATGAAAACTGACAAGTCTAACACCTTGGTTCCAAAAAGACTTTGCTGCTATGCGAATGTGGGCATTAGCACATAAGCATCACACAGTGATGAGCCCAGGTCCACTGTGGGCTGTGCTTGACACATCCTGTTCCTCAGATTGACAGCCCCTTCTTCAGAAGAGGTCTATGGGCTCCTAGGCCTACACTGCAGGTTTACCCCTTGCTTCCACAGTCCTGCGCTTGCTGTCCTGCTTAGGTCTCTGGGATGGGGACCTGTGGCCACCCTCAGCTATTACCCTGAGGTCATCTCCTCCCTGCTCTTCTCTTCAGCACCCAGCTTGGGTCTGATCTGCTCACCACTGCCCCACCCCCACCTCCCACCATGGAATTTGCATACAGGTGTCTTGTACAGCAGAGTATGTGTGGGGGTGGCCAGGGCAGGAGGTGCAGGTGGAGGAACAACGGCTACTCTGAGCACAGGCTTCACTCCTTGCTGCCTCCTTGGGGTTTCTATCTTGCTCCTGTGCCAGTTCATATGTAGGGGGAATCTGTTCTGCCAGCTTCCTTTCTTCCTTCCAGACTTGGAGAAGCCTTGTGTGTGGGGATGGAATGATATCATGGATTCGAGGAGAATGGTATAGGATCAGTGAGGGAGAGTTGCACAGGGTTCTTGACTAGAGGTCCCTAGTGAGCCACACCACCATGGATCATACATTTTCTTAGTTGTATCAGCAAACCTGATATACCTATTTGCATCCATAGGATCAAGGCTGCTGTGGCCCATCCCAGCTTCATCCAGCAGGCTCATGCTCTGTATGTGGGCAAATGCATGTGCATATGCATCCACACATGACATGTGCTGTGTATATATAAGTGCATGTATTTGTGGGGTGAATATTAGTATATATGGGATACATGGTATGTTTACATACATACGTGGTATGTATGTATAAGCATGCAGCAGTGTATATGCAATGTATATACATATGCCTATGCATATGGTATGTCTATGTCTACATATGCAAATATTCATGCAGTGTATATATGTCACATATATGTGATATATAACTATGTATATGTGTATACATACATGTGTATATGTGTACATTTGCAGTGTATATCATGTGTGTATACATCTATGCATGTCATATATGTGCATGTCATATATATGCTGCATACAAATATGAATGTAGCATGTGTGTGTATATGTGTATGTGTATGTGTGTGTGTGTGTGTATGTAGTTGAGGTGGGAGGGCAGTGTGGAGCTCTGAGGTTTTTAGATTTCAAACTATTCTAATATGTGAAGGCTTGGATATCTGAAGCATTTTTTTTAAAATAGGGTCTCGCTACATATGCCAGGCTGACCTTGAATTTATTCCCACTTTGCCTCCTGAGATTATAGGTGTGTACTACCATACTTGGTTTGGAGTTTGTATTGGCTTGGATGGAGAAGGTGTGGTCTTAGGGTCCTTAGGGTAAGGCTACTAGGCTTGGCCTCATTCGGGCCCACTGGACAGTCTGGGCTGTCTTGAACTGTCCTGGCTGACCAGACCCAAGGCTCTGGAGGCCTGAAGCCAGTGTTTCTGCTTGTCCTGGTGGGTGAGTACCTTCTGCATCCCAACCCCTCCTGCACTGTGTGCCCTTGGATGCCTCCTGCGCAGTTCAGGGATGGGCCTCTGTCTGGCTCTGCCTTCCCTTGAAACCTAGCACTCTTCCTGACATGAGCTTTCACTGCCTGAGTTCCCAGTTGAAGAAAGTGCCCTCAAGGCCCCTTTCTGGTGTAGAAGACATAGATCCAGCTTTGATGCTAGGCAGTCCTGGTCTCCAGTCCTAGCTCTTCCCCAAGAGCTATGGGCCCTTTACCCAAGCCACGTAGCATGCTGAGTGCAGGGTCACCTCAGAGTCTTCTTGGAGAAAGGTGCCAGGTAGAAATTGGAATATTCTTATCTTTCCTTCTTGGCAACTGGCTGTGGGTGTTGTGATTTTTGGGATGTCTAACCTGGATCCAGATGTGGTTTTTATAGGTCTTAAGGGTTTTGGGGAGGACAGGGATGGAATAGTCCCTCATCTTGTTTAGTGGTCTAGTTGTCCCTTCCTTCTCTGGACTTCTAGCCCAGTTGTAAGGTCACTTCTTCATGGACGCTGGTGGCATCCTGGAACTTCAGAGGGCTGCATGGCCCATGCTGGCTCTTGAGTTGACACTATGGCTGTAACCACCACTGATCAGTGTGTCTCGGGATCCTGGCACCATGATGAAAGACTTGGGAGGAGCATTTTTCCTGATGTGGTCAGGTCAGCATTGTTGTCCCTGCACTGTGGCCTGGGGTGCCCACTGCTCAGCTCCATTCTTGATAGTACAGGGTCATGCAATTGAAGGTTTTTCTGTCTTGGGCTCTGCAGTGGGATGCCCCTCCCAAAAGCCAATCTTGACTTCTGTGGGCCTCACTCGGCCGGCTAATAAGCGAGCTCTGCCAGTCCAGCCTGCCATGGCAACGGTCTGCAGCTTGCTCTCCGTCCAGGCGCCTGGCGGCTTTATCTCTGAGGCCATCTGTTCTGGGAGCACAATTCCAAAGCCACTTAAACAGAGCCTGGAGTGAGGCATTTCTCCTCACATGTGTGTGTACATGCACATGTACACACAAATGTGGTGTGACTCCTACAGGGTGGAAGGTGATGACAGGGACAGTGGGGAGATCCCAGTGGCTGTTCATTTTCTTACTGTCTTGGAGGGGATTTCTGGAAGGCCTGACTGTCTGTGTATGTGTGTTCGTGTGTCTGTGTATGTGTATTTGTGTGTCTACATATGTTTGTTAATGTGTATGTGTGTTTGTGTGTCTATGTGTGTTTGTTAATGTGTGTGTGTCTCGGTCTTCTTTTGTGTGTGCTGCATTAGTCTGTGGTATTGTGTTCTGTGTGTTTTTCTCTGTGTATATCCATGTGTCTGTGTCTGCCATAGCCTTTCTCCTTTTCTCTCTGTCCCTTACTTCTCTCTGTCTGTCTATTGAGCTCATCTGGGCTTTGCTTTTGTCTCTTCTCTGCCCCCAGATCCTCTGTTGCAACACCTGCTTTTTTCTGGGTCCATTTCTATGTTAAGCCATCCAGCCCCTCTGCGGCTATTGCTCTTGTCTCTGGTCTTTATCTCTGTCCATCCATCCTCCTCTCATCTCTCCTGCTGTGCAGCTTCTCTGTGTCCCAACTCCTCTGTCCTGGCAGAACAGGACAGTTTCCTGCTCCCTGGTCAGTTTTCTGAGCATATTTGATTCTCTTTTCTCTCTCTCTGCCTCTGCAGCCAGGTCACAGGGACTACTAATGGACACCGCTCTCAGCTTTCTGGCTTCCTGGCATCTGTGTAGTGTGCCCTCAGCTTTAACCTGAGTTCTTCACTCAGAGGCCCTGTCTAATACTAGACTAACTGTTTTCTGAATGTGCTCCCCTTTTCTGCTACACAGACTTTCCTCATGCTGTGCCCTCACCTGAAATCCTGGCTGAGTCTCCCTGTCAGGAGCTTCCACATCCCTCAGGGGACCATAAGCTGTTGTAGCATCCTGGGCCCAACACGCTCCTTGTATCCATGCATGTGCCTTGCTTAGATACTGCTGCTCTGCTGGATGCTCTATGCTCTACAATACCCTTCACCAGCCTCCTATACAGAGGACAGATGGGAAGAAAGCTTATCTGCAAGTGCTTTTTAATGTCTTACCTAGCTTGCTCATGCTACAGGAGATACCCCTTCTCTGGCTGCAACATTTCCTTCTGCTGATCCTGGTGCCTTGTACCTCTGGCTGGTCCTGGTCCTGGGCTGCTGAAGAATATGCTGTGGGCTAGCCATAGACCCTAAGACCCTGGGACTGGATGTTTCAGAGGTCTGAGGGCTACTGACTAGTGTCCAGTGTCCTTGTCCAATGTCCCAGAACAATCTGATCAGAGGTCTGGCTGGTGGCCCCTCACCCATCTCCTTGCCTTTGCTGTTGCCACAGATGTTCATTCCCAGATGCTCCCTGCCTCTGCTTTAGAGTAGTGGGTTAGTCTGCTTGTGGCTTGAGTCAGCCTCTGCAAGCTATCAGCCTTAAAGAGGTGGGGCTGAGGCCCAGGCAAGGGAGGTTTCTGGGCCTCTGTTCCCTGGGTGTACCAAGGCCATGAAGTTCTGAGAGCCCTGGGTTGCAGCAGAGCTGGCAGAAGAGCTGAGTGGACAGAACACAAGGGCTTATTTGGTATATGTCAGGTGCCTTACTGAAGCATTACCAACCATGAGTACTAGCCAGAACCACAAAGCATAGTGCCCTTGGGTGGCCAGTGGCCTCTGGAGTCCAGCAAGTGGGACCCTGCTGGAATCATGTGAGTAGGCCCATGTAAGCCAGCCATGGTGCTGCATGTTGGGGCTCCTGTGTGAGTGGGATTATGATGGTGGCAGGTAATGCCTAGATGCCTCCCCTGGGTTAGATGTAGCTCCCTGCTTGCAGTTGAAGGTATGCAGGTGCTGTGGCTGCCCAAACCCTGGAGTGAGCCTGGGGTGACAACTACCCTTGATAGCTACAGCCCTGTTTTAAATGCAGGGTTAAGTGAGGGATTTAGCTTAGCAGCACAAGCACCTGCCTGGTAAGTGCTAGGTCATGAGTTTGACCCTCTGTACAAAAATAAATAAATAAATAAATAAATGTAGGGTTGGCCTCTCCCAGGTGGCAAGGTAAGCCTCTGGACATGTAGCCTGAGGCAAATGCTTCCTAACTCTAATAGACACACAGACTGCTGGGATCTGACTTGGTAAATGGCAGAGCCCACTAGTCCCTGAGGTTGGGGCTTGAGGAACTCCTAGGAGTGAGCAGACCTTCAGAGGCAGTACTGATTAATTCTTGACTGGTTCTGAACATGTCCAAATGTTTCATACTGGATTGATTTCCAAGACTTTTGGTTCTATTAAAAGGAAGCAGCAGGAAAGTTTTCTGTATTTTCTACCATTGTGACTTCAGATAACCAATCTTAATTTATGCCACCCAAGGAACATATTTCTCCAAGGGCAGGGAGTCTTGATCAGCAGAGCATATGGATATGTTGAGGCAGGCATGCTTCAGCATTGAGTGCCAGCTGGCTGGATATCTGCATAGGGCAGGATGTGAAGGGCAGTGACTACCTGCAGTATGGAATGTGCAGTGATCCTATTTGGAGCCCTTGCTCCCTCATTTGACACATGAAGAAACTGAGTCATAGTGACTGTACACAGTCATTGTTACAGTTTGGATCTAAAATGTTCTCTGTATCAGTTAGGGTTCTCTAAAGGATCAGAAGATACATGTATAATTATGCAGGAGGACTTACTACATAGGCTTATAGGACTAGAAGTGGAAGAGTTATGACAGTTATCTGCAGGATTAGAGAAGGAAAAATCCAAAGGGGCAGACTGTGTACCAGAGAGCAAGAGGGACCAGTATTAGCCTAAGGCTGAAGGCCTGGAAGCTCACTGTAGAGTCTTACAAGTCTGGGTTGCAAGGCTGAAGAAACCGGAGACCAACATCCCAAAGCAAGGTGAAGACTGGAGTTTCTCCAAAAAAGGGACATTTCCTTCTTTCCCTTTATTTTTTGTCCAGGCTGCAAGCCTATTCCACCTCTATCTGGAGTGGTTCTTCGCCACTCAGTTTGCTGGCCTCTATGTCAGTCACCCACTGACACACCTGAAACTTTACTAGTTGGCTAGGTGGTTTTAATGAAATCAAGCTGACATACCACAATTAATAATCACACCCAAGTTTCTATCCCCAAAACAATGATGTTAGAGGCCAGACTTTTGCAAGGTGATTCGATCATGAGGGCTTTAAATTTATCAATGGATTAATTCACTGATGGAGTCATAGTGTGATGGCATTATCCAGAGATGATGGAGACTGAAGAAGTAGGGCCTGGTTAAAGGGAGTAAGTCATGGGGTTGTGTCCTTGTGGAAAATACCTGGTTCCTAGCCTCTTTCTTTACCTCCTGTCCACTGTGAGGTGATTTGCTTTGCTCTATGTGCTCTCTTTGCTTTGCTTTGCTCTATGTGTTCTCTGCCATAATATCTGCTATACCACAGCCACGAGGCAATGAAGCCAAGTGATCATGGGTTGAAACTATAAGCCAAAGTAAATCTTTCCTCTTTTACATTGTTTTACTCAGGGTTTTGTCACAGTGACTAAAAGTTGATTCATGCAACTCCTTTGCCTAAACACATGGGCTACCATCCTTGAGGGAAAGTGAACTGATGGGGACATATCTTTCCACCAGCAGCACCTGCCTCCCCATTTCCCCTTCTGTCCCTGAATTCTCCTACCTGTCACTTCCTCTCCTGCCTCTACTTCCTTTCCTGCTCCCTACTTTTCCTGTTGCCTCACTTTCTTTCCTCCTATACTTTCCCTTCTGCCCCACTCCACCATCTTGCCCCACTTGCCTGCTTGCCTCATTCCCCTCCTGCCTCCAATTCTCCTACCTTCCACTTCCCCTCCTGTCCCCACTTCTCCATCCTTGATTCACTTTCCCTCCTTCCCCACTTCACCCCCTACACCATTTCCCCTCCTGCCCCAACTTCCTCTCCTCCCTCCCACTTACCCTCCTATTCCCTACTTACCTTCTTGTCCCACTCCCTTCCTGATCTACTTCTTCTTGCTTCCTGCATCTCCTCCTGCTCCACTTCCTTTCCTGTTCCACTTCCCCTCCTGTCCTATAACTGGCCTTAGTACTGTACCCCACCATGTTCTTCAGTGGGTGAGATGACCTATCTTTATTTCTAGTTGCACCTTTTAGCCCCACTTGGTTGACATTGTCCCTGAGTGACTAACAGGCACCCAGATATCTGTGTAACCATCCATTCACATCCTGCCCCCCATGTCTCAGGTGATGCTCGGGTCTCACATTGTCCTTGCCAGGCTCCACCACACCTAGACTTCAGCAACCTATTCCCCCAGTGCATTTCATGACTTAACAGGAACATCATCACAGAGCCTTCTAGCCTTTTCCTCTCTGAAGGCTTTCTGGGGAATGTTACACAACTCTGAGGGGCTGTCCAAGGCTCTGTCCAGGCCCAACTCCTACAGAGCTCTGAACTTCCCCATGACCTTTTTCCTGATGGCCAATGCTGTCCTGGATGGAGGTGACCAGCTTGGATTTAGCCTCAGGCTGTGAGAGAGGTCCAATGTCACCCCAGTCACCATCTGTGGAGGCAGTCACCTCCACAGCACCGAAGAGCCTGTGAGAACACCCAGTGTGGCCATGGTCACTGTTCCAAAGGATTCTGGACATGAGATGAGGTGGAGAGCTCATTCCAGAGGAGGCCTGCCCAGCCCAGGCTGCTCCCCTCACCACCCAACTGGAGGGAGCTACTGGGAAGTCCAAGTTCCCAGGCTCCTGCTCCTTTTGCCCTCCTCTTGCACAGCCCATCCTCTGCCTACAAGGCCTGCTGAGGAGTCCAGAGTAACATCGCCTCCCAGGAGTATCCAGTCACCTCACCTCCTCCCCTGTACTGCCAGCTTCTTCTTGGGACTGGGTGGCAGTAGTGTTCAGGGTCTGGGGGAGGCCAGGGTGCACTGTCCATGGTGACTGGGCTTCAAGCTTGATCTAATCTAACAGCCCAACCCCCACACTGCCCTCTCTCACTGTTAGTGTGGGGAGGGGCCACTCCCCACTCCCTTTCCATGGGCCTACAGGCGGGGCCCATTGTCTGGACCGAGGCCCATTGTGTAGGCAAAGGATCCTCATTGGCAGGCTGCTGGGCATCAATTTGTGATTATTTGCTCCAGGTCTTGATTGGCTGGCTTGTGGTGGGGGCTTTCAGGGCCCTGGAATATAGAAGTTTATACAGCAACTTTTCCAGCACGAAGTGACTTGTGTCCAGGTCTTGGAGAGGAGGTTCACCCATCGAGCCAGGATGACGAGCTGTGGGAGCTTCCTGGGTGCGTACCACCCCCAGCCCCTCACACCCTTCCCTGAGCCTGTTCACATGTTTCTGCCTGGATGCCCCATCAGTATTCAGTTCTTTTTTCTGGGCATCCAGGAAGTGACAGACACATGCTCCCTCTTGAAGGCCTGCCAGGGGCCCTGGGAACCAACTGTGCTCCTCCTTCAGGACCTTGTACTTGCAGGAGTGCTGCTGCACAGAGCCGTGGGGAAGTTGCTGGCTTTGTAGAAGACTGGAAGTAGGGAGGGCAGGGCAGTTGGGCTCCCCCTGTTAATTTACTTGCCCTCAGGTTTTCTGGCATGCAGGCAAGATGAGCAGTAGGTGTCAGTAGCTTTGGCCAGTCGGAAGCCTTTGAGGAGGTGGTAGAGGGTGTGTGAGTGCCTCTTTGTGTGGGTGGCAGTGTCCACCTGGGACTTCTGTAGCAGAGGGACTTTGGCCAGCTACTACTGTTACCACATCCTTATCATCCTCACAGTTGGCGTGTGTGAGCATGTATATGCACGTGTGAGTCTTACAAGCTGGATGCCAAATGTTTCTGAGTGTGAGACAGGCACACAAAGTCAGCCCAGAGTGTGGGTAAAGTGGCTCCCGGTTTTGTTTGCTCCATCTGCCGGGGCCTGCCTGGGGCAGCACCCCCCAGCCCTCAGCTGTTCTATACAATATTAATGCTGACCATCTCGGCTCCACACACAACGCCCTAATTGTCGCCGGCAGCATTAAGGCAGGCGCCCATCTGCGGGGAAGCTTTCAGAAGGAAACAAGAAAACCTCACCCCCAGCTGGCCACCGGAGAAGGTGGTGCCAATTACAGATGCAGAAAGTTTAGACCAAAATTACTTGAAAGAGTTTTTATGAAGCAAATGAATTGACACTTGGAATGTCTGTGTGAGATTTGCACAAGTAATTGCACCTTATTTGAAATGATCTTACCAGTGAAGCCATCATTAAGCCTGCTTCCCCCAAGCCCTCACAAAGCATTTTCTTAGTGAGTGAAGCCAGAGCCATAAGTTTGATTTTGCAGTTTACCCTTTCCTCCCACCAGTCAGACAGCAGTTGCTTCCCTGTGGATGTCCCCAGATGTAAAACTAAAGAGACACACGCAAAATTCCCTTTGATTATTATGAACGAAAACTTAAAGGAACAGGGTACTCCATACTTGGTTAAGGAAAAGATTTTATCATTTTAAAAAGTCCCGGCCCCGTGTAAGAAAAAGTTTTAGGTTATACCTTGCTGTTGTCACAAGCAGGGGCTGTTTGGTTGGGAGCCTTGGTTTGGGAATTGCCTCTCCCAGCCGGAGTTCAGCGACTGCAGACCTGGTGCGAGCTGAGAGGCTTCTGTGAATTGAGAACAAAGGCTCGGCGCGGCGGGGGCGGGGCGGGGGACGCTGTCCAAAGTGCTGATCAGACTGCCTCGCGCCTCCACCCGCTCGGACTTCCTCCCTGAGCTGCCCTGAGCTGCGGGGGAGGCAGCACTCCTGAGAAACTTGGCGGCAAACTCTCCCCTACTCCTTTCTAGGATTCCCTCTTTGTTCTCTTGGCAGTGTCAGTTAAAGATTTTGAACTTTTATTCATCAAAACTCGTCTTTTGAAATTGCTGGTACAACCCTAACCTCCCAGTGGGGCTCCTGTCTCCAGATTCTGCCATTGGGCGTTGATTCGAAGCACATTGTAAGTGCTCCTTCCAGCAGTCCCAGGAGGAGTTTGGGCCCCTATCCCTGATCACCAGATCTGCCTTTCCAGAAGCCCGTGGTCCTTGCAAGAGGGATATGAAATGCTGTCAGGCTGAGGTTTGTGCAAATACAATTTACATTCCTTGAAAAAATAATGATGCCCCATCAGGTCCTTTTGTTGCACATGTTGGTTTCTCCCTGTTGTTACCTGTGTTTGTGTTGTTTCTTAAGCTTAAATATTACATATCTGAAGCTAATCGTTCTCTTGCAGAACCTTGCATGCTCCTAAGGAGTAAGGCTGATTCAGCACCAGCCCTCCTTTTGATCCACCTTCTCTGTGGAACAATGGCACACAGGACTGCCCTGAGCCTGCAGCCTGGTGATAAGAGTTTAATAGAATTTCTGAATGCCAAAGGTTTGGGATGTAAAATATACAGTACTCACAGCATGTCAGAGGAGATAGACAGGGCGTTTCAGGATTGCTCTCAGCTGACTGTGTCCTTTTATGCTAATGGCTATGAGTTCTTGAAAGAATACAAAAATGGTAAGCAGTCATTGTAGAAGCTTCAAACTGTTCTCGTTTGACTAATTAATATTTCATCTTCAGTTTGACCACACTGCAGGCTTCATTTATTTCCATTTCCTCCATCTGCATAATTTTCCTGCATGCATTTTGTATTCTATTTATTCAGATTAATGTATGTGAATCTAACATACTTGTATTTGGCATGAAGTGACTTGGTTTGTGTGTAATGTGTAGAACACAAACTGCATGCTAAAAATAATTGCTTTGCAGAAGAGGAGTTTTAGCTGACATTGGCCAAAATTTTTACAACCTGCTCTCTTTGGAGAAAGCCAAATGCTCTAACTTTGTTTCATTTATACTTTTGCAGCCCAACCCCTTTAGTATTAATCAGGTAGGATGTTGTGTTCCTGCACAATTTCCCATAAAAGATATTTGCTCTCTACTGAAATCTCCATATGACCTTCTGAGCTGCAAGTGCCATTGGCCTTTTGGCTGTCAGCAGTGAGGTTGTTTTTGTAGGGGTCCAAATTCACTTTTCACCGTTGTGTTTTCAACATCTTGATTCTGATTTGTCAGTGTAAGAAAAAATTTGGGGTGCAAACAAGCACATAGAAAAATGGTAAGCAATGTATACCCATAACACATACTGAGGAAATTCCTACTTTCATCCCTGACACACAAAAAACCCCCACAAATAGGCAGATGAGGAAGTAGATAGGCAGGTTGTGTACAGACTGGTGAATGCTATTGGGATGTGTGCTACAGTGGCTTCTCTTGTTATTCATTTCTCTTCTCAGTGTTCACTGTATAGCTCATTGCAGATGGTTTAGAGAAGACTCAGAGAAAGTCAAGACACAAAACTTGAGAAGTTGGAATGAATTTATCATTTTTTAGAGGTAGAATACTGGTGCTCCAAGTTCTCTTTAGGAGGGGCTTGTTATTTAAGAAATTTAAACAAAAAAGAAGAGTTTGAAAACCAAAAATATCATTTTCTGATATGTTCTTTGTGTGCATAACTTTACTTTTTTGATCTATGGCTTTAGGTACCTTTTATGAACTCAAAAAAATATCTATTCAAATTCCCAGTACTTGAATATGCAGATGAACCCATATGTAATACTCCTGGTTTGTTTGAGTAATAAATTCTGCAGCCTGTTTTTTATGATGGGAGGTCATATTCCTAACCACCAATAAATATTGTAAAGCACTTTCACTGGAGCCATGCTAACCCAGGGCATCTGTCATTCCGGTCGTTGCTATTAGGAATTATTGGACTGAACCATTGGCAGAGAAAGCAGAGGGGGATGAGCATGATGGTTGTAATACTCTCTGCCCTTTTGTGTGTTTTGCAATTTAAAAAACCCCAATCATGCTGCATATTAATTATGGGTCAGTGTGGGTGGATGTAGGCACCTTCTATTGGTGTGGCTTGGAGCATTGGACAGGGACTCTACTGGGCTAGGACACCTCTCACCCCCAGTTTGGCAGATCCATCTTTCTGATGCTATACTGTAAATTTATTTCACCTCAGAGAGTAAACAGATATATTGGAGCCCCAAGGGTTCATGGGTAGCGTATTTACAAAGGAGGCTCCTCCGCCAGCCCGTGCCACCGCTGCTAATGAGAGCGGTCATTAAGTAAATGAGACATCGTCTTTAGCTGGCTTAGGAGTTCGCACACGGAGGGGAGAAGATATTTAATTGAAACCCGCACACAGGCTTCCCCACATGTGACCGCTGAGAGGGAGGCAGCTGCCTTCCCCTCCCCCAGACTACCCTGCACCCCCCCATGTAAATTTCATGATTGCTTTCCGTGATGTCATTTTGAAAGAGGACAGACAATAGCTGTGAGGAAAGGTAAGTCAATGTTATGTTCTTTTGCTGACAAAGGCAGACACCCAGTGCTTGGCTTTTCCCCTTGGACAGAGATGGGGGAGGGTGAGAGCAGAGTTGATTTCTAAGAAGAAGGCTCTCTGCAGGAAAAGCAGGTCAGGGTATGGCTTTTTAAACTGTTTGGAAGGGTGAGGCTTTCTTCTCTTCCCAGTCTGCTCCGTCTCTGTGTTCCTCCTCTTTCTCTGCCCCTCCTGCATCTCTGAGATTCTTGTGGACATGTTGTGCATCAGACAGAAATGAAGGGGATGCTGTGGATAAAGACAGGAAACTTTATGTGCAATTCTGGAGGAGGAACACAGAATTCCTCTTCTGTGTCTGGGCCATGAGACTCAGCAGCTCTCTTCCTGGGGAGGATGCTGGTCCTTTAAGCAGAAGATCTCTCTGAAGCAGGGGCCTGGTGCTCAAATACCTCATGTGGGACCCCCACCCTGAGGTACTGAGCAAGATGCTCCCAGGAGTACTTTGCCTTTGCATGTCACATACTTCCAAACTTCCAGAGTGATATCCAGGGTGTGTTTGCTTGTGGGATTGATGTATGAAATTAAGTGTTAGTGGCTCTTAGCTCCTTATGGTATGGTTGGGGAATTGGGGAGTATGGCTATGGTGGCAGTATAACTGAATTTGCATATTTAAGACTCAGAAGTCAATTTGAGCTTTGAGCACTGTAATGTCATTTCTAACCAGATAGCATATTTTGGGGCTGTGGATTGTTCTCTGTCCATCAAATTCTTGTTCTTTATACAGCAGGGAAATAAACAAGCCCTTGAAGGTTTTCTATGTGGTGTTGGGTGCTCATTGCTGGTTTCTTCTGAGTCACCAAGGCTTTTTTTGTCAGTCACCTTGGAGTCAGTGGACATCATTGACTAGCAAGTTGATGTTTAATCTCTGAAACAAAACATCTGAGAGGTAGGTCAGTGGCTACATGTGGCTTGATCCTGGGGCATCAGACTGTGTCATTGTAATGACAATGATGATTTTAATTATCCCTTTGGGAGAAGGAGTAACAGATTTTGCCCCCAATAGTTTGTTTTTTTTTTTTTCAACAGAGAAACCCAAAGATGTCTCTGAGACTGGTGGCCCAGTGAACAAAAGGCAGGAGGGTGAGGGACAATTGTGAAGGGAGTGAGGAAGCACTGAGCTCTTGCTGAGGGGCATACTTTGCTCCTAGGAGGTGCCAGGAAGTAGGGGTGCTGGGTCCTCACTCTGGCTGGGCTGGCTGGGAGAGGTTTCTTTCAGCCTCAGGCTCCATGCCACCAGGACTCCCCTCCCATTGGTCCTTGACTGTGATTATCACCTCCTTCCATATGGCCCCATTAATTAATGGTAAACAAAAGAGTGGAGAGCAGGGATTGCAGTCTTGTGGTGTCTGGCTTGGATGCTGTTGCAAATGGAGGCAGGACCTGGGTGTGTTCCTTGTGCAGAGGAGGCTGGGTCAGTGCTCAGAGACAATTTGTTTTATTTTCCAAGAGAAGGAGGCAGTTTCATGAACTCTTCTGTCCCATGGACTGGAGGGTGAGGCCCCTACAGTGTTCCACCTGGAAAGTGCTAGATCTCACAGGAATGTTTGCTGTCCCAAGTGGTTGAACAGAGCCCACAAGAGTTGGAGATAGAGGCCTTTGTGTCCTAAATGGTCTTCCCTGTGCCTCGTGGACCATAGAGTCCAGAGGTGAACCAGGGTGCTTCCTTAGGACAGGAGGCTGCTGTCTAAAGTGTAGTTCCCAGTGTGTCCCACATTTTTGTAGGAAGCCTCAAATGTTCGGAACTAATGCTCAGATCCCTTGCCCTACATGCCGCTGGTGCTGAGCTGGGAGAGCCCACCCTGAGGAGATTCCTTTAGTCTTGGGACTGCAAAGTTGCTGTGTTCTGGGGTTGGGTAGCCTATACTTGAGAGTCGTGAGTCAGAAGGGGCTGGCAGAGGGGGTGCTGGCATGGGAGAGTGTGCTAGACACTCCAGGCAGCAGACTTACATCATGTCCATCCAGAGTTAGTCTAAATATGGCTGGAGCTTGGCCTGTCCTTGGCTGTGGAAGGTGCTCTCCTTGGTACTACCATGACCTCCACCCCCTACTCTCTGGGCCTCCAGACCTTCACTGGTTGGGATCACTAATGTGAAGATGATGACATGGATTATAGTATGAGTATGTATGAGTAAGTGCAATAGGAGCAGAGGGCCAGCTGATCACTTTCCTGGTGTTGCTTGTGCTTGAGATGGCTGGACCATTTGGCATGCTGCTTCCCTGGCCAGCATGGGGTAGACTAGGTAGATGAGGGGTCTGAAAACTGACAAAGTGTTAGAGACTTCCTGGGCCTCCAACAGCTGCTTGCTGGTGCTAGGCAGGCTTGTGGGGACTGAGCCCTTTGGTACACCTACTCTGGAAAAAGGTGAACAGGGCTTGGCTTGACCTGTGTTGGATGTGAGAGTGGGCCCAGGAGTGACCAGAACATCTTGGTCAGCACTGGACTTGGGATGGATGGGGAGGCAGGGAGCTAGTCCAGCTGGCAGATCTGAGGTGGGCAGTGAAGTGTGCTGGGCTGATGGTGGTCAGCTGATACGTGGGCAGGCCAGGCCCTTGCCAACCAGCCAGACTTGCACATCAGTCAGGCATTGTAGGAATGTGCTTGATATTGTGACCCTGGAAAACCAGTTGAGAGCCCATTTTTGTTGGCTCCTCTCTTGTGGCAAGTTGGGGAAGGCATTATCTTTTTTCTCCTTCCCATCAGCTTCTCAAAGCTTTTCCTTTTAGAGGTACCACTCTGCTCTCTTCTTGTGGAGTCACTCATGAATAAACCAGAAGTTAGTTCTCCATAGATGTAGTTTCAATGGGAATTTTGTAGAGTGACCTCACAGGAAAATGGCCTTTGAGAAGCAGCATCATTAGAAGGTTAGCCAGATCAAAAGTGCTGTTTCCCAGAAGGGAAATGCCATTAAGACCATGCGTGCTTTTTTTGTGAAAAGTTTTACCCATCATTTCATCTCTTTCTAATTTTTAAATTTGCACTTTAAAAATGCAATGGTATTTTAACCTGAATGAAAATGACTCAGAGGACATTTTATCTGCCTTGCTATGATTAGTTTTGCCCTTGGGAAGAGGGAAGTTGTCAGACACCATTGTGGTTATCTGGATGTATGACTGCCCCTCATCCTACAGTGCTGTGGGCCTCTGCCAGCACCTGCCTTTGGGAGCATAGATTTGTGCTCAGGGTTGCTTCCTGTAGTTTGGCCATGATCATGGCCCCTTGAATTTATGAGGAATTGTGGCTGGGAATATGGTCTATGCCAGGTGGGCTGGTGTGCATGGTGAGCAGCCTGGCCTGTACCTATATTGCAGAGCAGGGATAAGGTTGCCAGGAAATGTGGGAGATGCACATTTGAGTCAGGCATAGGAGAAGGGAGGTATCTCACACTTGTGCCTGGTTGCACTTCTCGGTCTTGTTTAACATTGTGTTCAGCATTAGTCTGAGGTCTCAGGCAGGCCCACACATTAGGGAGCACAGGGTGGTGTTGGGGCAGTGCCTGCTTCTCTCACTTGAGCCTGAAGTCCAGGACCTACAGTATAACTGAGGTACACAAGTCTAATCTGCTCATGCCCCTGCCTAGAGTGGGAGGGGCCCATGTTTTCTCTGTGGGGGCAGGAGCTTGCATGCTTTGTGACATCCCCAGAGGCTACTTAGGAAGCTCCTCGAGGGTCTCTGGTTCTCTTAAATCTCAAACTGACAGCATTTCAGGTTGCTTTGGGGAACCTCAGAGGAAGGGACATATAGCTCTGAGGTCCCCTGGGGTATATCCATAATGTGCATCCTGATGACTTGACTTGCCAAAGCATTTGGGTCTTCACCTGTGGGACTGTTGAATTCTGAAAGTAAATGGGCCTCTGCAGTTGTCTTCTGTGGGTAGCCCAAGTGGTTCCCAACTGAAGGGCTGCCTGCTCTGTACTACGCTTGTAGCTTTGTCTATGATGAAGGTGCCTGGGGACGAGGAGGGTGTGTTTGATGTTGCCATCATCTGAGGGACTCTATCTTGGGTGGTTCAAAATGGCTTGCTCAGTTCCCAAATTACTATCTGAATAATTGATTGCACATGGAATTGAGCAATTTGTCACAATTCTATCCTGACCAAACTTTTATTTAGGAATAGTCAGGGACTTAAGAAATCAGAAAAGCTTGCAGTATTCAATATTTCCAGTGAATGAGGCCATTAGCCATAAAATGGCACAAAAATATGGCCTAAGTTGTGAGGAGCAAAGAGGCATGTTTGATATTGTTTTTAAATATTGTGCCCTGTGGGAGGACCCATATGCCCCAAATTAGCTAGGAACAAGGTTTGAGAACTCTTGTTTCTTTTTTTTTTTTAATCGGTATCAGGGATCAAACTCATGACCGTGTGTTTGCAAGGCAGGCGCTTATGCTGCTGAGCTAAATCCCCAGCCCCAAGAACTCTTCTTGAGGAGACTCCTCTCAAGCAGTCTTGAGGTATTAGCCTTGGAGGCCCCTGGAGCCTGCTGCCTAGCTCTCACCACCCTTGTTGAATCTTTTTAACAATGTAGACCTTGGTCTGCTTGTCCTGTCCTTACTCTCCATCACAAACTAGGTTATTATCAAGATCCCGTTTCTTGTCATCTCTTGCCACTGGATTTTTGTTTCTCTTTAAACTCTCAGTATAGATTCCATGATGGGTTCTTGGGTCATTGACCTGTTACTCTCATGCAATGACTCTGCTATCATGTTGCAGACCTGAGAGAGTTCCTTGCTTGCCTCTTGAAGACCCTGACCACCACCTCCTTGAGGGCAGAGACCTCCTATTGAGGGCCTTCCTGGCACAGGAGCCTTAGTGTGTGGCTCTGAGATAGGAGGACATTGGGTAGGAAGTCTGGGTTCTGCTTTCAGATGGGGAATTTCCAGTTTAGGATGTCTTGCCATCTGCTGCTTCCTGAGGCAGGCCTTTGAAGTCAGTAGAGGCAGAGGCAAAGTCCACCCACATAAATCACTGACTACTTGTTGGTATTTAAATTTTTTTGGAGGGAGCAGATAGTCTAGATTCTTTTGGTACTTCATTGTGTTTTCATAAGACCACAACCTGTCCCTTAACTTGGTGAGTCACAGCTAGCCACAATCATCTCTTAAGATCTCATTGCTGCATCTAGCAGGTTAGCTGTGGGGTTTTCCCTCACCACAACACAGAGATAAAGTATCTTCCCAGTTTTTAAGAAATGTGAAGAGCTATCAGTTTGCTTCTCTAGTGCTAAGTCAGGATTCTGCTTTTTAGGTACATTTGTCCAAAGGGAAAAGGAAAGTGGACTTGTTAATCTAACTGCATCTAGCAAGGTTTTGTAGGAAGCTGCAATAGGTCATGAATCTGTTGTTTAGAACTTGCTGCTAGGTCTAGGTCTTCCTTTTCTCCCAGGATATGGGCTTTTGTGCTTGATCAGCGAACAACCTGTACTTCTAACATCTAGAGGAACTAGAATAGAGTCGGAGTTTGAATTCCTGTTACAGAATACCATGATGGCTTGGGGAGCTTGTGTCAGTGTAGAACGCATGGTCTCAAGACCTGGTGCAATTCTCTCTACTGGGCTTTCATGCTGAGCAACCATGACCTGCCCAGTCATTCAGAGGCCAGGCTGCCCCTAGTATCCTTAAAGTATTTGCATTTCTCCCCAAATCTGTCATAGGGCCCTTTGTGTACCGAGAACGATGCATTTAGGCTGGGAAATAAGCATTGTGCAAGCCTAAGGTTTCTGGGCCTGTGGAGTAGTAGCAGGCTATTGCTGATGGAAATGTCATCCTGGGGCCACCCTGGGCCTGAGAGTATAAGCTGCAGCCAAAACAGTCTGGGAGCAGCCACCTGGGACTTTCTCTTCTCTACCCAAACAAGAATTTGGGCAGGGTTTTAGGATCAGCAGACTAGAAATGAGAGAAAGTAATAGAGTTATTGTTTCCAAGCTATCCCTATCAGTACTCTGAGGCCCCAAGATCTTCCTTCCTCACTGTGGGGCTCTTGAGTCTTTTTCTTTCTGAGCTGGAGATGAGGTTGGGGGATAGATTCTACAAGGACTTTGAGATAGCTCTTTCTGGTTGGATTCTCAAGGACTAAATAAAGTGTGCTTTTAAGGAAGAGTTGCCCATTTTCTTTCTTCCTGCCTTAGGAACTGGACAGTTTTGGCTAAGAAAGTTTCTTGTATTCACTGGTAAAAACAGTAGAGCAGAGTTCCTGATGTATCAGTGTGTCCTCTAAGAAGTTCCAGGCCCTGCCCTCTTGGTGTAGGGTCAAATCTGCCTCTCCTACACTGCATGAAGGGAACTGAGTGGGAACATTATCTGCATTGTTCCCGTAGGATTAACACAGGGAGTCCAGGTATGGTTGATCTGAAAATCATTTTGATCTGGTCTCTGGTTGTGGTCCAGTGAGGCAGGCCAGCTTGTCAGCCTGGCCAACTATCCACCCACTTGCTTTCTTGACCACAGGTCCAGGCCTGCCTTGGGGGGGTAGCTGCAGATGGGTACAGGTGACAATGTGGACACTATTCCTGGGCTTGTCCTGGTACAGGGATTGGGTTAGGGCAGGTGGGGACTCCTACCCAGTGCCTCTGCCTACATGGTTGTGCCTGTTTTCTTCTCTGGCATCTTCTTCAGTACCTCTGTTGATGCCCTGTGCAGGCTCTTGGGAGCCCACATTTCTAGAGTCAGTCCCTCCAGTTCTTTGCTGTGGAGTGGAATGTGCATGTTGCCCTTTGGGGCACCAAGAGTGTTCTGAAGTCATGCCCACCCATCAGGATGGAAATTGGAGCTAGGATCTTCAGAAGGGAAATTCTGTCTTCATCTGCTTGGAGCAGGTTTGCTTGGTCTGCCTGGAAGCCAGGCACCTTAGTAGGGATGAGATCTGGCCACATGCCTGCTCTACTTGCTCAGTTGACCCTGGGGTAGATGCAATATGATACTGTCTGTCACTCTTGAGACACTGCCACCCAGGGCTGGAAACCTCCTCCCCCACTGGCAGCCTTAGATGACAGGCTGCCTGGAGAGCCAGTCCTGTGATTTGGTTTAGAAAGTCATTATTACTGCCTAGCAGTTTAGCTGTTGTTTTTGCAGCACTGGGAAGGTTAAAAGAAATAATGATAATAATACAAGAAAGACTCAGCCACAGTAACTGCCTGCAATGTGTTATTTGCATTTTTAAGGAAACACTTCTTTGAGACAGCCTGGGCAAAAGGTCACTATTTGCATATAAATGGAAATACATCTGTATTATTACATCTGTATTATTACATCTGTATTATTTTCTCAGCAGTGAGCTGCTGTTGGAGAGATTAAGGGACATGGCTTGCATTTGGCTTTTATTCAATATAGAAAGTACCAACAAAGCTGATTTAGAAGCAAAATAATGAGAGAAGTGTGCAAAGCTATATTGCCAATTTCCCCTGCCCCTACCTCTTTCTTCTCTCATTTTCACCTAAACTCAGCAAAAACAGGTCTGTCTGCTCTACTCAGCAAGTCTTCATTCTACTTTTCACTGGATTCCAGTTTAAAAAAAACGAATAGAAAAAGAGCAGAACTTGCCCTCATTTTCTTTACGGCCCTGTTCCTGTTTGCGTTTCCAGTCAAAAGCGGTTTCAGTAGGGAGGGCTGCCAGAAACCTAGGAACAGAAACTCCTTCTGTAACTGAGTACCTCCAGGAGTGAGGCAAGTCTGGAGGAAGGGGTTGCAATCCTGCATCTGATGTGGGGGGCGCTGCCCAGACCCCTGTAGGGTAAAGTGGGGAAGCTGGGGACCAGAACCAACTGTAGTTCTCCAGGGGAACCCTGCTGCTTGCATACAGGAAGATTTTAACAGATTTTCAAGGTGTTCAACCATCCCAGGGCCTGGTCCCTGACTTTCCCTAGTGGCAAAGCCTGTCATCCCAGAGAGAAATTCCAAGCATCAAGGCCTGTGTGTTGGAAGTAAGGGCAGGAAGAATTGTTTTGTGTCACGAATGTGGGGTGTCCTGATGAGGAGGAGGCCTTCCCCTGCTTCAATCTGTACTCATAAAGGTCTCCACTGGCCACTCCTTACTTAAATAACTTTCCCCACCTTTTTTTTTTTTGTCTTTTGGAGACAGTGTTTCACTATGTAGTTCAGGCTGGCCTTGAACTTGCAGTGATCTTCCTGCCTCATCCTCCTAAATGCTGGGATTACAGACATGCACCACGATGCCTAACCTTCCATCCTTATTTTTAAAACAACCTCAAACCTGCAGAGCAATTTCAAGTACAGGATAAAACTGTTTTTCCTGAACCATTTGAGGGCATGTTGCCACTGAGATGCTGTTACCCAGAGCCCAGGGTGGATATTTACTGCAAAGAGGGCCCTTTTGTGCCTTCGCCTGTATGTTCTCAGACCCTTCAAAACATAGGTTCAGACCACATGCTATGCCAGGTCCTGGGCTCTTACCTTTGTCAGTCCAGCCTAGAAAGAGCTGTGTCTTTGATGTTTGTGAATTTTTTTTTTGATGTTTGTGAATTTTTAAAGAACACTGATCAGTTATTCTGTAGAATGTCCTTTAATTTAGACTTGTTTGATGTTGCCTGTGATTGAATATGGGTTACATAGCACCCAAGTGTAGGGTTCATCATATAACAGGGTCTTAGAGGCTACCAGATGCCCAATGGCCAACTACTGTAAGGGAAAACTGGATATCCGTCTTCCTTTTGTGCTTGTCTCCTTTATTACCTTAAACTTTGTGTCAGATCCCTGTTCAGCTCTCCAGGAAAGCAAGTTAATCACAGAAGGAACATCTGCCTAGAAACTGGTTTATTATTCCTACATTTCCACCAAGATAAGAGTTACTAAGGCGTTTTTCAAGACTTACAGGGACATTGAATTGCAGGTCTTCACAAATGTCCTGTTCCACACTCCCAAGAGCAGTGCCTAAAAGACTCTAATCATTGCCCTAAACTTACAGTCACTTCAGATTTCAGGAAATGCAGAGGCTTGCAGATAGCTTATTCTATGACGAGCCCCCTCAAAATGGGCATAATTATCCCATTATGGAACTGAGGCTGCCCTTCTAAGCATGAGTTGTCACCTCATGGGAAGCCATAAAGACTTCTCTAGGGCTGCTTTGGAAAATCAGTTCTGAGATAGCAACCAAATCACAGTTTCCCAAGACTACCTGTCCCCTCTGTGACCTACACAAACCCCAACTCTTACCTTTGTTCCTCTTTTCTATAGAACCCCCAAAGTTTCAGCTGGGTGTGGTGGTACATGTCTATAATTCCAGTACTTGGGAGGCTGAGGCTGGAGGGTCACTGAGAGTTTGAGGCCAGCCTGGACCACAAAGTGAGTTCAAGATCAGCCTGAATTACATAGTAAGACTTGTCTCAAAAACAAAACAAAACAAAATAAAAATAAAAATGAAAACAAAAACAAGAAACAAAACAAAACAAAAACACAAAGTTTCTGTCAGACCCTTGAAGACAGATCTTGAGCCACTGTATTTGTCTTTCCCAGCATGGCCATGCTGATTAAAGCTCCTTTATCTCTACTTGGCTCCTTGATTAGTGTTTTGGGATTGGTGGCTGAGCCTAGAGACAGTACCTTAAAACCCTGCTAATAGTATTCCCAAACCTGATGCTGATAGTCACTCAGGTGGCAAGATGACTTTTCACTGAGTGAAATAGGCCATCTCAGGGTGTCTGCAATGTCCCTCTTTTCCTTTTGCAGTCACTAAGTACTTTGAGAGAGAGTACTTTGAGACCATGCTGTCTCTTCCCTATCAAACTCTCAGTTTATTTACATTTAAGGACATCGTCTAGACTCATGATCTCTTATTTTACCCAGTGAGTTATTGCCTTTACTTTGATCCTTAGATTATCCCTGATTGGTCTGTGGGAGCTGGGTGTTCCTCACATTCCAGCCTGTCTCCCTCTCTGCCTCATGTCTGCAGCCTCAGAGGGCTCAGAGAACAGAGGGCAGTCTGTGACCTGAGGCTAGGGAGAATAGGAGTGCTGTGTACACACTGCATGCATGTGCTGCATTTACATCTGTGTTTATTTTCCTTCTACTGAGGCACCTTGAAACTAAGCATTCACACTGATTCCAGTCCTTACAGGGTTCTTCCAGAGTTCTGCTTTCTGTCACTTTTTCCTCCCATCTGGAGAAACATGGCTTCCATCATCCTTGACATAGACGCTTCCTGATCTGCCTGCTCCCTGTACAGCTGCTCCCCTTACTCCACAAAAGTGCTGGCCCTGTGTGATCCTCTCCTGAACAGGCCTTCTTGCAGTCCACCCTCCTGCTGCCTTCTGTGACACAAGCCCCTCCTCCCAGCAAGCCAGCTTGGCAGGGTGTACCTTCTCACCTTACCTGGGCTCTGACAGGAAGACTCACCAATCCAGTTTGCCCAGGACTGGGGCTCATGGGATGTGGGACAGGCTACCCTTGAGCATGATGGGATGGATAGTTGGCCTCTTTGGCCTCAGGGCTGGTGCCAACTTTTGAACGCAGCGACCTGTTGCTTCCTTTGTAACATTGAATGTTGTGTGCATGTATGTACATATGTATGTATGAATGTGTGTATGTATTATGATACCAGGGATTCAACCAAGGGCTTTTACACTTGAATTACACCCATACTCCTTTTTTTATTTGTTTGCTTTTTTGAGACAAGGTGTTGGTGTGTTGTTTAGGGTGGCCTTGCACTTACTATGTAGTTTAGGCTGGCCTGGAACTCACCTGCCTCAGCCTCTCAAGTGCTAGGATTATAGGCATGTGCCACCATGCCCAGGATCATTTAAAAAATATATTATTATTATTATTATTTTTTTATTTATTTATTTTTTTTTGAGACAGAGACTTGCTAATTTGCCCAGGTTGGGCTTGAACTTGGGATCTTTCTGCCTAAGCCTCCCGGAGTTTTTGAGATTATTGGTGGACACCATCATACCTGGCTAACTTATTTATTTGTAATGTTTTAATGATGGTTCAAGGGGCACATGTCAGAATTCTTTCTCCTACAAGTGTTTTTTCCTCTTGTAGATGGTTGTCCTCATCCTCATTCCCTTATGAGGGTCAGTGAGCAGTTTTTGAGGCAGGGTGTATCTGGAAGTGTTTTATTGTATTATTTTCCTGGATTACCATTTTAATGTCTGGAATAACAAGTACATGCTGCACATAGAAATCAGTCCCTTAGTTTGGAAGGCCTGTGTGGTCAGCTGAATAGTGTGTTGCTGTTCTGGATGTAGCTTTTGTCTATGACCTTAACCCCCTTTGGAGGTGTTTAATATCCCTTTTTGTACCTGATGTTTTAAAATTTTGCAGCACTGGGCTGAGTTGAATGTGGGTCTTTTTTCATTCACTGTGCTAGGCATTTATTTTATTTTTTAAAATTTTTGTTTAATTCAATTTTTATTGGTATATATTTGTAATACATAATAATTCCATTTGTTTAGGGGAATCTGTTCTTTTTTTTGGAGAGAGTACTGGGAATTGAACTCAGGATCTCACACTTGTCAGATAGGCACTGCGCCACTGAGTTAAATCCCTGGTCCAAATTTGTACATTTTTTGGGGGAGATCTTGATCATTTTATCTGCCACATTGTCCTTCTCTTTTTCCCCTCTCTCTCCTTTCCCGAGTTCCCTTTCCATCTCCACAGTCTACTTATGCTGGATATTCACTGAGTCTTTTGATATAAAAATAAAATTTCCTTTAGTTGTGAAAAATTAGTTTTAGTTATTTAATTTGTACTGCATCCTCCCACTTTTCTTGTTCTGTTTCTGGTGCTCCTAGGTCAGATAGTAGATCTCAACTTGCCTTTCTTTCTTATATTTTCTATTGGATTTTAAAATTACTTTTTTTTTTTTGTACTGGGGATCAAACTCATGACCTTGTGCTTACCAAGCAGGTGCTTATGCCACTGAACTAAATCCCTGGCCTCTATTGGATTTTTCATTTTTGTTTTATAATTTATTTCTAGGTTGGGGAGTGAGACATCACGGTGGCATTAAGCCCTCCCAAACAATGTCTGTTTCTTCCTAGACTGCTTCCTCTATTCTGTCTTGGACAGTTTGTGTCCAGCCTCTGTGGCCCTCCTTGTCCCTTCTGTAGCCATGGTCTACATGGGCAGTGGGAGGAGTTCCTGCAAATTTCTTCACTCTTTAGTGGCCAGGGAAGGGTCTCAGGTTGAACTCTAAGGAGTTCTAGACCTGGCTTCCCCCTGGGCAAGTAGGGGACAGGGTGTGGGTCTGTGTGTCCTTGAAAGCTTTGTCTTCCTGGAGCCTGGATCTCAGAGGCCTGTATATCAGATGTTCTCTGAGTTCAGAGTGGAATTCTTGACTGTGGTACCCCTCAAGTCCACTGAAACTGTTGTTGGCTTGTGGGTCTTTACACTCGTTCTCCATTTTCATTCTCATCTTTCCTTTTTATAAACCTGGGCAGCAGCAAGAAGAAAAAGAGGAGGAATTGAGATGAAAGATAGGAATTTTTTTTCCTTTTAAGTGGCAAGATATAATTTTATATTAGACTCTGGTGCTCAGCCTTTTAATTTCACTCTGCATAAGTAATAATGAAAGCTCTGAAGATGCCTGGCCTCTCCAGGGCAGTGGAACCCCACAGGCAGGTATGACTGGAGCCTGCTGGCTGGTGGGGTTGTGGCAATCCTTGGCCCAGCTTCAGGTTAACACTTGGCCCATCCGGTTGACCATCCTGATGTGGCCCAACCAAGGGGCAGGTATGTTTCTGTGTTCACAGAAGCAACTATCTTTGCCTGTGTTGGCTGAATGCAACTGTAATTGCCCTGGGGGAGGGTGGGTTTCTGAAGCTTCATCAACCCTCCATGGCCCATCCTTCATTGCCACAGAGACCCATAATCCAGCCTTTCATGGACAGGGATTGACCAGAATGAAGATAACTGAGGAAGCCACAGTTAACATTTGTGTGTGATGTGAGAGGGGCCCAGTTCCTTTTAGCTGTCCATTTCTCTCAGTACATTTGTTCCAGCACATAGAAAAGACTGTTCTTTCCCATTAAATTGTCATAGTGCCACTGTTGAAAGTCAATAGACATTTGTGAGAATGTCTTCTGTGGAGAGGAGAAATCTGTGCCTCAGTATCATAGATATGGTCTCTCAGTTTGTGGGTTTTCTTTTCACCTTACTGATCTTGAAGTACAAAATTTTTACACTTTGATAAAGTCTAGTATATATAAATATTTTTCTTACATGCCTTGTGTTTTGGTGTCATGTCTAAGAAACAGCTGCCTAACTCCAAATCAGGAAGTCTTACTCCTATGTTTTCTTTCATTCGTTCATTTATTTATGGTGCTGGGGACAAATACAGGGCCTCAAGCATGCTATGTGAGTGCTCTTCCACTGAGTGTCATCTCTAGACCTTCTAAGCTTCCTGAGGGTTGTAGGCCTTACATTTTGATCTGTGATCCACAGTGAATTAATTTTTTTGGCTGTCCATTTGCCCTAGGACATTTGTTAAAAAGATATTTTTCCCATTAAATTGTCTTAGTATCTTTGCTGAAAATCGATTGACCATAATAGAACTGATTATTTTTGGACTCTTGTGTCTATCCTGATTACCTGTATGTCTATCCTATGCCAGTACCAAATTGTTTTGATTATTACAGTTTTATGGTAAATTTGGAAGCTGGGAAGTGTGAGTCCTACAACTTTGTAAAATGTGTTAAAGACTGAAAGTATTTGAATATCTACGCTCAATGCCTGGCCTCTGGATTATCTCTTCTACTCTTCA
The DNA here is from genome assembly GCA_004027295.1 of Dolichotis patagonum. Classification (NCBI taxonomy): domain Eukaryota; kingdom Metazoa; phylum Chordata; class Mammalia; order Rodentia; family Caviidae; genus Dolichotis; species Dolichotis patagonum. The sequence goes on along the minus strand of PVJX010002598.1, from coordinate 79,094 downwards.
TTCTTATTCTGGGAATTGGAGTATTTGCCAGTGGTAGGACTCTGCTGGTGTTGGAGCAGGGCCAGTACCTGTCACTACAGATCTCCCAGATGGGGCACAAAGATAGTCCCCTAGCAGGCTGGATTGACCAGAATGAAGATAACTGAGGAAGCCACAGAGAAGACAGCTCCTCTATCAGGCTGGTGTCATAGCCCTGTGACAAAGACACCATGAGTTAGGTCAACAGTACTGCTAGGGACCACCTGAACCAGGGTTTTTGTGTGGTCTTCCTGGGAATGTTGACTCTAGTGCCAGAAGGGTGACTGGGCTCCAGGAAGCAGACCCCATAAGCAGGGTGATAGGTAGCTGTGGCTCAGTTCTGAAAGTCTCTGGCCCATTGGAGGATGAGTCCATTCCCTGTGGCAAGGTTGAGCAGTCTTAGTTGCTTTACTGAGCTTGCTTGCCCACTGCAGCCCCAAAACACTGAATCTGGGGTCCCTGTGAGGACAGATACCACTGCCAAGTTCAGCAGGCAGGGCTCAAAGTCCCCAAACAGGACTCACAACCAGCACCACCACCCTGGCCTCAGGGATTGCTGCTGAATGGCTTGTTATCTAAGATATGCTTGGGATGCAAGGGCCCTGTGTTTCACTGAACAGGATTCAGATGAACTCCTCAGAGAATCCAGAACCCCAGAGGAAGGCTAGTCCCTAACACCCTGCATCCAAATTCCAGATGAGAAACGTGGTGTGCAGCCAAGAGCAGTGAGAGCTATGTGCCTCTTCCCTTTCTCCAAAAAGTTTCCTCACTTTGGATGAAGAAGTTAAAGTTTCAGAGGGGCTGGATGACCCACAGGGTGGGTCTGCATGAACAGTGGGAACCCTGGGCTGAAACATTGGATGACTGAGGAGCAACAAGGCCTCTAGGAGTGGAGTGCATGGTTCCTGCAGTTCTTGCCCTTTGACTGGTGAGTCCTGCACATTGTGGTACCTGTGGCTTAGTATGTTGTCAGGGACACAGGTTTGCAGAGCATCAGAAAAGAAGGTCTTGTCTAGGGTAGAGCCAGGGGAGGAGTTGGCCACATATAGGTCCCAGTGGGGGCCACAAGGGCCAAAGGTGAACTATGTACTTTAATAGGCTCCTAGCAGTGACTTTTCCATTTGTTGCCAAGAAATTCCCTGGAAAAGGCAAGTAGAATCATGTCATGAAGTTGTGAAATTTAGGATCTGTACTTCGATTAATTGTATTCTATACACCATAGGGGTGTGGTTCAGAGGCCCTTGCTTTGGGCATGTGCACTGGCTTTTTAAAATTACTTATTTATTTTTTATTTTAAAGGAGGTAAAATTAAACACAAAACAGAACAGAACGGGACATAAGAAATCATAAATTTCAAAGCTAGACAACCAGAGATCTTCACTATCTGTCATATTGTCTCTTGTTTTCTTCCAAATGGTTGTCCATATCTTTGCAGATGGGGAGTTCATACTAAATAACATAGCCAATCTTTTCACAAGATGCCCAGTTTACTGGCTCCCACTTGCTAAGCGGGGGATGGGGGACAACAATACGGGATAGGGGACAGGCCGACATGGATGTTTGATTCTCAGCCTGCGTGCCGGCAGACTCACAGCTGTCCCCCAGAGAGGGGAGGAGCTCCTTGTTCTCCCGGCACCCCGAGTCACCACATGGTGCAGGTGCCAAGGTGCCAGGGTCTCTCTCCTGCGGGCCACTGAAAGTCTGCCACACTCACACCTGCTATTTCTTTCTGATGAATTGACCATTACATTTCCAAAGTTCTGAAATGGCCAACAGACCACAGAAAGAATTTTCTTTAGGCTCCTGTTTGAAACCAGCAGCTACAGCAATCTGCTGGCCTTGCTTCAGGGCCAAGTGCACTGGCTTTGCAGCCACCCGGAGACAGGAACTGCCCCTTGGAGGAGTGAATCATCTTCACAAATGGTCTTGGTGCTTTTCTGAGTAGATGTGGGGTGTCAGGCTGACCTAAGAACAGGAGCACAAGGAACATGGGTGATAGGGAATTCCATAGGGCTAGTTTCTAGACTCCTAGGGGTGGTAAAAGTGGAAAAGCTGAAGTGACCTGATTACCTCCCATCAAGCAGAGTTAGGCAGTTCTTTTCCTTAGGCAGTTCTCACCTGCCAGGGCTCTAAGAAGCTGGAGAGACTGGGAGCAGAAGATCCAGATATCTTCTAGAGCTCCCTGCAGGACATAGACCTTAGGTACTTCCCAATAACTGTCAACAAGCCATGCCCATTGACCTTGTACATTCCCTGTTACAAGAAATTTCACTTAAACCATGCAGACTAGGCAGTGCACAGGTGTCTGCAGCTTCTCTTCTCCATGATGGATGCTCAGAAAGTGAGGCTCAAGCACTGCTGAGTCTGGAAGTTTCCCAGATCTCATTGTCACAATGGAGGAGATCCACAGAGGACACTTCAACTCCAGATCCAAAGTGTAATGCACACCCAGTGATGGCAGATAATATGGTTATTGTTTTATTCACATCTGAACTTTTCCAAGTCTGTTCTTCCTCCCTCTGTTCCCAACAGGGTGAAGTTGACTGGCCTTGTCTCCCCTGGGCAGGGTCTTCTTAGATCCCTCACACTCTTGGTGGCATCTACCCTGTGAGTTTTGTGTTTTGGATGTCCTGTACCTGCCACAGATTTGAGGACCTACCTATCTGTGGGGTAGGCTTGGTTTCACTTAGAGCCACCTCACACTGGCTCAGATTGACAACTGCCAATCTTATATTCCAGATGGTGACCTGGGGGTTTGGACATTGGGGTAGCCATTCCTCACTAGTCAAAGTGAGGAGGAAGTCAAAGCCTGTCCTCAGCCATGCCTTGTAGTTGACTGACAGCTCAAATGCGGAAAGCACTTAGTTGGGGCTAGCAGTATGTATCGAGTGTTGGTGGGCTTTCCATTTCTTTGAACACCTTGTGGTATATTGTCTGCTTGATACCCAAACTACTTCTTTCTGTGTCTAGGCTCCCAAAGGAAATCTAAGGCCTTTTAACGGGATAAAAGCATTTCCAGGAACCAAGAAGATTCTGTTGTTTGATGGGTACCTAAGGCCAGCAGTGGTAGAATTCTAGAGAAAAACAGCATTTAGGGAAGTGTATCGGACACCTGGGTGGGGGAAGAAAAATGATGTTTATGACAACAATGTGTCTGACTTGGTTGGCAGCAGTATCCAAACTCACTTCCAAGGAAAAGCAGAGAGCAAAATGTAGAAATATTCATTTTCTATTTTTATTGTTGGTTACTAATGACCTTCTTCTGAAACTCTGCAGTTGTAGAAAGCAGGTTGCCATGGAAACAGGGAGTGATGTGCAGGGAATAGGTACACAATGCATTGCTTTGTCATGTCCATTTGATGCATTCAGTCTTTATTTAGATGTGTGAATTTATGTGAGGAATTAAATATTAACCGGAGGCATTGCCTTGGAAAGAAGCAGAAGATAGCAAGAGAAAAGACTCTGAAAACAGGCAAAGAGTTATGGAGGCAGAGTTGCTAGAGCTGACTCAAGGCCATGGGTGGCTCTCACTTTCCTTGACTGATGTCCTTCAGAGAAGTAGAGCAAAGCAATATATTTTTTCTTGTTCTCTTTTTTTGAAATGGATTTGGTTGCAGATGCTTTTGGGAGCAGTGAGGGGTTTAGTTGTAGCTGAGTAATTGCTCACTAATCAGCTAATCTTCAACGTAGGATAGCTTCACGCTAAGTTATCTCCAAGTGGGTCTTACTTAGTTTTCCTCCATACTGTGGTTGGAATTGCTATGTTCATGCACATCCATACCCCTCTGAAATGTGTTCCTTAAAGTAGCTGGCAGAGCTGGGATGATGGTGAAGAGGACCTGAGAGGCTCCCAAGGCAGAGAGGAACTTCCCTTGTCCCTGAAACAGCCATAGACCAGGACCTTGCCCATCCTCCTAGTGGATTCTAGAAACAAGGGGATTATATAAATGATATGTAAAGTATCTCAAGTCTCTCTTTCATGGCCTGCTTGGTTCTTATCAGAACTTCCTTTTCTCTGTATCTTTTTAAACTTTCAGAAAATGAATTCCGGGGTGAACTGCTGACCCAGAGGTGGACACCTGGAGACAAGGCCAGCAGCTACAGGACCTCAAGACGCCTCCTGGGCAGACACAGCAAGGTGAGGACTCCAACCTGCAGGCTTCCTGTGCCAACCTCTCCTCAACTGCTAGTCATGATGCACAGAGGGGATGGTCACCATTAGAGTCTGGATTGGGCAAAGGGTAAATGGATAGTAAGGAATAAAAATGACTCCATATAGTAAAAGTAACTCATGACAGCAGAGTCTCACCTGCCAGCAGTACTCTGCCTTGAAGTATGTTCCGGCCTGGGCTACAGAGACCCTCAGAGTCTGAGAGCGGACCCTGTAGCAGGAACTGATGGCTGCAAGCCTGCTGACCTTATTTCATTGTCATCTCCCTAAGTGTGACAGATGGTACTGTCCTTTCCAGGCCTGCCCAGATGTATGATGAAAGTGATTCAGGCTCTCCACCTCTTAGGGCTCTGTCATAGCTTCAGAATAGGGCATATGCTTAGGGCCACTGTTCTGGCTGCAAGCCTCTAATTCTAGAACTTCCCACTAAGCTGCTTTAGGTAAAACCAGCTCCCCAAGGCCTGGTGACCCCAAATCTGGCAGTTGAGGTGGACAGCAGTTATGAGAGCACTCTTTCCCAGATGTTAGATGCTGATCTCTCTTTCTGATGTGTCACCCTTTTCCATCCCAGCTGCCAACCAGAGCACAGTCACCAAGTTGGGGATAGCCCATGCAGCTTGATGTGGAAGCTTTATTTGTGGGTACTTGAACTTTATTGTCAAAGCTCAACATATTTGTTTTGAATCTGGTGAAAAGAAGGTGCATTTTAGAAGATCTTTCATGGCTACCTTGCCAAGCAGCCCCACTCCTCATGATTCTGTGATGTTGCCTCAGACATAGGAATACTGATCTTGCCTTGACCTAGAACTGTGATGTTTTGTTTATTACAAATTTAAAAATATTATTGTTGATAGTATAAAATATTACATTAAAATATTCTTTATCTTGATTACAGAGTTTTGGCCTCACTCCTGCCACCCTATCCTAGCCTGAGCTATACTGGAGCAAGACCATGAAATGATCTGACTTTAGGCCAGGGGCTCTGGGTAAAGTGTTTTCTATGACTGTCCAGCACAAAATCAGGGTTAGGGGGGCTGGGGATTTAGCTCAGCGGCATAAGCGCCTGCCTTGAAAGCAGGCAGTCATGAGTTAGATCCCTGGTACCGATAAAAAAAAAAAAAAAATCAGGGTTAGGTAGGAGAATTTTGCCTGCCCCTTCCATGCCCCTGATATGAGGCACTCAGACCTGTCATGGATTCCAGGTGACTGTCCAAATGCAAATGACATGAGTAAGCCTAGGTTCACACTCAGGCCCTCCTGATAGCACAGGCCATTTCCTAAGTGCTCCACTGAGAGCTGTTTGCCCCTATTTGGGGCACCTAGGGCCTGAGTTACCATTCTGATGGAAAACTAAGACATGGCTTGGGCCGGGGGCAGAGGAGGATGTGAGAGGGAGAATTGCTCAGGTAGTATCATCTGCTGAGGGAGATCTGAGAAGTAATAGCACAGGGCATGAGGGCCTAAGATAAGAGGGTGGGAGGAGGAGCTATTGAGGGTGGGAAGTGGAGCAGCTGAGGCCTGTGCAGGTTGTGGCTACAGCCTGTTTTTGAATTCAGCACCAAGAATGTGGACAGCTCAGCTCAGGGACTGTCAGTCAAAGTGGGAAGTGGTGTGGAGGAAGTGCAAACGTTGATGGTGACCTCCTAAACCCCTTCTTGATCTGTGGAATGAAGCATTTGGGCTCAAATATAATAGTGGATACCTAAAGTTATGGAACTGAGGAGAAGGTCAGCTGCATCCCTTCCTCTGCCCCTGTGGCAACCTCCAGTGAGAATAACTAGATGGATGGGCCTACAAGGTAGGAAGGTAACACCCTGGCTGTGGCCTTTCTGACCCACCTCACTTGATATTGTTGAGTTCTACCCTGGGTATGGAGAAATTTCACCTGTGGCAGAGTTTCAGTTTTTTTTTTTTTTTTTTTTTTATACTGGGAATCAAACTGATGACCTTGTGCTTGTGACACTGAGCTAACCCCCTGGCCTCTTCTGGTAGAGTTTTTAACTGTTTGACTTAGATATGGTTACTTTGAGGATTGGAGTGAGCTAAGAGCCCATGCTTACAGCTATAAGGAGTCGATTCTTCAACACATATATTAAATAATGCCTAATAGGGAAATACTTTCTACACCCAAAAAGGGACTGGTCTACTCAGCTTCAAGAAAGTTGCACAATGCGTGGAATGTCAGGAAAGTTCAGATGCACAGTGGGATGTCTCCCAGACAGAACAGAGCTGTCATAAAAGGAACCAAAAGGTGCTGAGGTGGCTCCCAAGGGAATAACCATGTGGTTTGGTGTCAAAGATCCAGAAAATGGAAAGCAGGGTGTACACTGGGCTTCTGAGGGAGCAGATCTTTGCATCACTGTGTGTGATGACCTTGGTTAGAGTTCATACTCAAAAGAAAAGGCAACTGTGAATTTGTGCAGGTGGGTAGCAAATGAGTTGAGGCTGTGAGGAATGCTTGAGGAGGATAACAATGCCTTAAAAAATTGCTCACAAACTCTTAAGTGGAGCTCCTCCCTACTGATAGAAACTGGACCAGGTTAATACTGTTCACTGTCAGAGATTTGCAACAGTGACACCAGAGCTGATGTCCCTCTTGGCTTCACACAAGGAAAGAAAAAACCAAAATGAACCCTGTGCTGCTTCTCCCCTATACAGGTGGGTGAGGTGCTGCCAGGCCAAGCAGGGTAGAGGATGGCTAGTTTCCTTCTGCTTCTTCACTTCCATGGCTTCTTCCTCCCTTCTTTCTGGGTATGGGCTGCCCATGGTCCTCATACCCCTCCCCCAGGTTCAGTGAGGAAAATCATAGTACAAGAGGCTCAACCTTTCTGTGGGCCCCTGTAATCCACATAAGCTTATGGATTTAAAAAATTCTAAATCCACTCTAATTTTTATGGACTGCTGGCTGTTGGATCCCATTTAAAAAAAAAAATAGAAAACTACCATGTCACTCCTTCAGGGCTAGAATGAATGACTCTCTGGGACCAGCAGGTTCAGAGTCCCCATTCCAAGCTGTTGTGCTGTCTCTGCTCAGTCCCCTCTGTCTGTGCTGTTCCATCTTCCATTGTCAAAATTTCAGAGACAGTTATGTCTTTCTCCACTTACTCCTGAATTCACTCATCTATTTCTTCCTCTACCCATCCTATTGATGGGCATTGGGCAGCTTTCTGCAGGGGAAACAATCACTTCTACAGGAAATAATCTCATATCTGTGAAGGAATGAAATCATCTCAGATGATATGATAGCAGAGAAAGAGAGAGAAACAGGGAGACAGAGAGACAGACAGAAGGCCAGCCTGGATTTCCTGAGGCCAGGGCATGTGCTGTGGACAAGCTTCAGCACAGATCCTGGACTTTGACCAGCCCTCAACCATTGGCCATCAGTACAGAGAGCAAATGTGGGAAGAGCTCTATAGCAAGCCAGGGCCACCATGGTGTCCTTGAGCTTATGCTGGAAGCGAGTGGGCAGTCATAGTCTCTTGGGTGAAAGTGAAGGTCAGCATAAGCCTGTTGGGTTTAGGAGCACATTATTGCCCTTAAAGACTGGACATGAATTGTTTGTTTCAGTTGAGTGTCAGACTTTGAGTGTATTCCTCACACCTGTCACAGTGTTAAGAGAATTCTACAGGATTTGCTTTTGTTTTGGTACCTGTGTTTGTAACATCCAACTCAGAGGACTTGGTTTTGCAGATGGGTAGAAAGGAGGATGGTCATTGTGAGAGCAGTATATGTTTACAAAGAGCTTACGTGATTGGCCTTAACTTTACTAAAAAGGAACACAAAGAGAACAAAGCAAAAACACTGTTTTGAATGAGACTACTTTTGTACATTACCAAGAATGTAAGTCGAGTGGTAGATGAAAAGACAATTCTCTCCAGTTAATAGATATGGCAAAACATTATGTGTTTCATTTTAAATTATTTTCCTCCTTACAGTTTTCTTGTAGAAGGCAGAACTGTTGGAGTATTAGAGCTGTAAAATGTGCTCTGGGTAACAGAATAAAGTTGGTGTTAAAGAAACAGCAGACAGTGCTCTTGAATGAGATCACTGACCTTGCAGTGAGTGGGGAATAAGCTTGACCTGTTTTGACGAAGGTACCCTTTCATGCTTATGGCAAGATGCTGTTGAGTTATGTGTAGCCTGTGCAGAAACAGAGACCTGGTTGGTTTGTGCTTTGGACAAGTAAAGGGTTTTTTTTTTTTTAAGCAGATCAGTGAGAAATTGAGAAGTGCCTCATTGTTTTTATGTTTTTAGAGACAGGACTGTCCCTGTGTGGAGAGGTCACAGGCGGTGCTGGGGATCAGTGGGTGTGTGAGGCTGCTGCCTTGTGGGGATACAGTCTCAAGGCAGAGGAGAACAGATCCATCTTGGCAATTCTTTGAGTCATGAAAAGCAAAATGATGTGAACTGAGTGGGGTTGGTTTCTTTACACCTTTGCCAGATGCCTCCACAGCTATTGCCGCTGCTAATTTCAACCAGTACAGAGGCCCTTCCTTGTCCTTTGCTTGGTGTCGAACTCATAAGTAATTGAGCTACAAATTTGTTCTCATGTTAAAGAGCCTGGTTTTTCTTCCTGAAGTCTAGGTTTTCCCTCTTAAAACCAAAGCTACATGCACTGAAGAGACCTTCTTTCTTATTGATCATTTAATGCAGATAAATTGCAAATGGAAAGGTGCTCAGCAAAATGAATGCCACAGCTGTTAGCTTCATCAATGGGAGCTCACAGTTTGCAAGCACCCATTACACATTCCTGCAACTCTCTCTATTCTCTGGTCTTTGAATAATTTATCTGCAGGAAACCCAAATTGCCAAGGGCCACTTTAACCTACCAGAGTGCTTGCTAATTTCCTTGGGAAAACTGACCCCCAAAAAGCTATAGCTTTCATTTCAATTGAAGGCAGGCGCCCAGCAATCAGATGCATCAGCTCCATTGTGTGGTCTGCGTCACAAGGCTCTGCACAGTCCACATTTGAAGGCTCATAAACGTAATGAAGTCCCTTTGACACCTGCTCCTCTCTTCACTTTAAATATGAGCCATTGGTCCATGGGGAACCTCTGCTTTAAAAATAGAAATTATAGTAATTGTCTTCTGTTCTATGGGAAGGCTATAAAAAATGCATAGCTTCTAGCACTGGGCTCCACAGCCTGGAGCTGACAGGTTGCATAAATTACCCACGTTCTGATTTTCCCTCCTTAATAAACCACATAAATCACTGAATGTTACATTGCTGGATGGTGGTGGCTTACTTTGCAAATTTCATCCTATGAAGTAGAGGAATTTCTTTTTTTTCTTCCTAGGTGTAGTGTAGACATTTGTCTCCTGTTGACTTTTAGGACCTAAAAGCCCCATTTAAGGCAGGGGCTTCTGGGCCCTGTTCTTGTCTTCCTTGCTTTCTTTCTTCTGGGACTTCTTCCCCTTCTTCTTGCCCCCTTTTGACCATCTCTGACACACGGCCCTGGCTGACTATGGCCTATGACACTCATGAGTTCGGCCCTTTGCTTCCTGACCTTAAGGACCAGTGCTGTAGCCCAGACCAGCCTGCTTTCTTCCTGGCATGGTACACCTGACTTGCTCGGTTTTGCGCCCTGGAAAAAGGTTGTTTTGCACACCACAGAGTGAGCCAGGATTTCACCTTCATATTTGTTGTGGTGATGAAGGAAGGGGCTTCTGTGTGATGGCCCTCAGCCCCAGCCAGGTCTTTCTGTTACTATCACCCTCTGAGGGCTTCTTCCTTGCCCTCTAGTAGAGCCATGTGTGGCCAGTACCCCCATGGGGGCTGGTTAGGTATAAGTGGTGTAAGGGGTGGAAACACCATGGGCTCAGGTAGGATAGCCAGACCCTTGAGGTCAGAAGTCATGTGGCTGGGGCTTCCTTAGGCTGCCAGTTTCCTATACTATGACCCTAGAGTGTTAGGGGCATTTACATCTTTGCTGAGTGGCGAGGGAGAGCCAGGCCCAGGACAGGTGAAGCTGATTTTTCTCCATGGGAAGTGGACAACCCTGGTGCTGAGCACCTACTTGGCCAAGTGAGCAGAAGATATTGCTCCCCATTGTGCCAGGAGGCCCTTACTACCAAAGGCCAGGTGCCTGAGGATGGAGGAGGTCAGACTCTGCTTTGGCTTTTATGGGCTCACATGAACCTATGTCAGAGAGGTAGACTTGCTGCTTGTTGTCCCACTCTTGTAAATGTGGGCCACAAATTCATCTTTATTGTCCAAGTCTGAGCCAGAGAATGGCTGTGTGGTTCTGGACATGGTAGGTGCTGATTGTGGCTTCTTGTTAACTCATAGTTGCTTTTTCTTGCAGATGAGCTTAGAAAGTGATGACAAGCGAGCCCGTACACGGTCCAAGGCCCTCCGAGGTGAGTGCCACTGTTTAGCCTGAGTTCCTGGCATTGGTGTTCCTTCTTGGAAGTGCTTAGTGCCAACCTCCCCACTTGTCCTTAGGGGAAAAGCCCCACACCAAATACCCAAATTCCTGGGGTCCCATTGCTCATACAGGGGATCTGGGGGCCTCTTCATCCTTTTTCATCCTCAGGGCAGCATCTAAAGGGCTGCTGAGGGCCTTTGGAACAGACAGACCTACCAGAGACATGGAGACAAATGCAGCTCCATAGAGTGGGTATAGCAAAACCCAGTCTTTGTGTTTAGAAATGAATGGCCATTGGCCTGTCATTGTCAACTTCCCTCCCAGAGATAGGCCTTCATGCCAGAAGAGGTTGTTGGTAGAACTAGCAATAAGGTGAGAAAGAAGAAGCCCATGTTCACTGTTATCACTAAGCCTGACTACCTTAGCTGGAGTGCTTCCTGCTATGCTGTACACAGGGTGCTCAAGACCTCTGAGCATTTCAAAGATGCCTTCTCTGGTTGGACCTCTGTGTGTCTTTGCAGCCAATACTTGTATCTGGGGAGGCAGACACTTGCCCACCTGTCCTCTGACCACCTTGATCTGGTGGGTAACATCTCCTGCCTAATGCTGATATCTATCTGCAGAGAGAGATATTGCCTCGTCTTTGAGGGTGCAGAGGATCAGGTCCACTTGGCAAAAACTCCAGGGGAGGATCTGGGTCAAACATGTGGCTGAGCAAGCAGCTTCCTTCCCTGACTTTGGAGGACATTGTTTAATATGTCCCACATATGTTTTCCTGTTTTTCTCTTTTTTCTTACTCAGGACCCCCAGAAACCACAGGCGCAGACCTCAGGTAAGAAAGTCTTCCTGTTAGCACCAGCCATCACCTTGTGCCTGGAGGGACATTGTGTCCTAAATGTCCCTTGTGAACCCCTAATTTCTCTGAGGAGGCTGTCTCTGTTCTATGCCTTTGCTAGGTGCACCCCAACTAGCCCATGTTTAGCTCTATACTGGCCCCACCACAACACCATGAGTGGTGTTTCTTCCTCATGTCAGGGACCCAGGCAATGGTCATCACTAGGACCTGAATGTCATTGTGATCCCCAAGTCAGCAGCAAGATGCTTTCTTAGTGAGTCTCACAAATGATTCATTTCAGCCACATAGGGTCTGCACAGACCCAGGATGCTCTAACTGGCTGGGTGCAGCTGGCATTTCTGTGGTGTTTCCTATACTTGCTTAGGGGTACAGATTTCTCAGAAGCTATACACCATGCCCACAGGTGCTCATGTGGCTCATAAGTGACCACCGATGTTCACATGAATTTAAGGGTACACATGCATGCTCATAGGTGAGCGTGTTTAAATTGTGAGATTCAAGACTGATGTCTGTTCTACTGCAGCCTCTGGAGGCCCAGGCTGGGTCTCATGTCAGCTGTGTTTGGCACTCCCTTGGTTGCTGGGTCTCCGGCATTTCTAGGCTTCCTGCCCCAGAGTGACCTTGCCAATTTCACCCACTTGGGCTCACAGGTCTCTCAACCTTGAAGCTGGGTGGGAAGGTTCTGGCCCACCTGGCTGGGGACCAAGACTTTGAGCTAGGCTGGAAAAATTGCTTGGAGCAGGTGATGTGTTTTGGGGGCAGAGCCAGAGCCCCACAGGCCTCTATGGCAGCTGTTGTCTAATTGCCTGATTAACTCAGTGATTAATCGACTAATTGGGACCTCAGCTTCAAATCCTCAATAACAAGGAGCTTTTTGTGAAAAGTCCCAAAGCTACTTCTTGAGAGAGTGAAAGCAAGTGTAGGCCTGGATTCTATAGTAGGTTGGCCAGGGACAGCAGCGATTCCTCTGTCTGGTAAAGAATTGCAGTAAAATCTTTCCTGTACCTTTCCTCCTACCCTGCCTGCTAAAGTTCTTCCTCTCTCCTCCTCTGCCTTTTTATTTCCTCTCTCTTCACTATTCTCCCTCTCCTTCCTCTTTTCTCCTCCTTTTTTTTTTGTGGCCCCAGGGGATCAAACCTAGTTGTACTCTACCACTGAGCTATATTCCTAGCTTTTTTCACATTTTAATTTGAGACAGAATTTTACTAAGTTGCCTAGGCTGGCCTCCAACTTATACTTCTGCCTCAGTCTCCCAAGTAGAGTAGCTGGGATTATAGGTCTGTGCCATCATGCCTGGCTCTCTCTTTTCTGTTAACACACTGAAAATCAGGACTAGGAGCAGACATGGCATCCTATAGGGAAACAGTGCTCCATCAGAGCCCCTGTCCTCATGGCTGCTGCTGTACTTGTGAGAGTGGGAGTTGGCTCATAAACGGTTCTGGGTTTCCTCAAAACAGTTAGTAAATGTGGCCTTCATGACCAGTTGGGCTCCATGGTTGTCTGCAGTCAGGTCATGGTCAATCACAGCAGAAACCATCTGGGTGCAGATAAGGGTGATGTCTTTTCCTGAATCCCAGGAGCTTCCCACATCTGCCAGCCTTCACAGGCTCAAAGAAAATGTACTGTATTTTAGGAAATCTGGATCCCAGGCAGAAGCTCAGACCCATAGCAGCAATCCTGTTAAAACAGGTCCTTTACCCTGGAGCCTCCCAGGTGGACTTGCACAGCTTCCCTGCCTTGCTGGTGTACAGTGACATGAGGTAGTGGCAGCTGCTTGCAGCCTTTGACCTATGGATGTGTCTTAGCCCACAAAAACCTGAAACAGTGTGACCTCACACACCACACAGGTTTCTCTGTGGTTGCTTTTACCAGAGAGCTCTTGTGAGCACTGTGGTCTTGCTGCCATGGTTGGAAGGCACAGTCAGTGCCCAAGATTGAAAGTTTCCAGAGCTTCCTACTTGAAGACAGGTAATAAATAGTTGAGCGCAAGTGCTTCCAGAGAGTATTGCCTCTGTCTCCCATATTCTTGCCAGCCTTGGGATAGGAGCTGCCCTTCGCCTAGCCAGCTGCTCCATCAGGCAGGTGGGTTCTTAGTTCACTGTCCTCCTGGCTTCCCTTCCCTCTGTGGAAGCTGGGACCCATACCAGACTGCAGGTCCTGGAGCAGAGTGTTGACTCCCAGCTGGAGAGGCTGGTTTGGGCCACACAGAGCCTTTGCTGCCTGGCAACCCCAAGTCAGCCTGCCTGGCAGGTACTATAGTCTGCTGTTCTCGGTGGCCACAGGTATCACAGTATCAGTGACAGACTTGAAGTCAACTTTTGGGCTGGATACTTGGCCAGATGAACAATAAACATCCTTTAAAGAAGATGCTGTGTGCCGGGGGGGGGGGGGGGCGCTCAAAGTGTCTTGTTTTCTTTCTTTCTTTCTTTCTTTTTTTTTTTTTTGTACCAGGGATTGAACTCACGACCTCACGCTTGCCAGGCAGGCGCTTAAGCCACTGAGCTAAATCCCCGGCAGTGTCTTGTTTTCAAAGTCCTGGAAGCCTAGTGGCAAGTGGAAGAGCGTCGGCTGTGGGAAAAGGAGATGGTCCAACAGATGCTGGCATAGAAACCTTACTCTCCTACGCATAGATCTGTGATTAAAGACTCAGAGCTGTGTTGAGCCATTCATTTATTTAAATGGAATGAGCTATTTTGCTAATGTTTAAGCAAACTTCCTGAAGTTGTCCTCTGATAAACTATTCAGAGACCATCTCCTACCCTTCAGGGTGAGGATTAGGATGGGTCTCAAGCCCCTGATCCTATTGCCCAAGGTGACCTCTCCTGTTTGTCTCTCCAGCTGTCCCACCCCAGGATGCACAGGCTCAGGACATGTCAGGGGCAAATACTCCAGGCACCGAAGGTAAGAGGTTCCTTGGCTCTTTTAAATTTCTGGGAAGGGAGTTCAGGGCCCCTTCATAGATTAAAAACATTCCATTTTTTCCTTGGTTGCTGAGGCCAGGCTGATCCCTTAGTGATCTCCCACAGGGCTATGTCCCTAGGATGCTGGCCCTGGGTGAGCATGGATGGGAGTGTGCCATGAAGGAGCAGCTAGATTGCCGGTCCTGGGCACTTTGGTTTTCCCACTGGAGCTGGTATAAGGACTGGACATGTCCATGTGGCAGTACCCACATCAGGCTGGGTGCCATGTCGAGACCAGTGAGCTGCTGCTGTGGTTGTCAGTGTGGTCATCCTGTGGGGTCAGCTTGATCTTAGGTGTTCATCCACCCTGTGGTGCCAGGTTTGTAGGGTGGGGGGAGTATGAAGAGGGAAGAAAAGGCCCCAGGTAAGAGGAAGGGGCCCAAGATCTGATGGGGGTGCATGTGGCTTGACAGGGCAGGTTTTGACTGACTGAGTTTGACAGGATAGTTTGGAGAGCAATAGCCTGGCCAGCAGGGCCCAGAAGGGCTCAAAGTCCTGTTTCCAGGTATGGACTTGGCCCACTGTGTGATGGTTTAACACACAAGCACTTTTAAATGTATATAATTAAATGCAAAATTTTAAACCTAACTAGATATAGAGTAGGAAAGGACCTTGGGAAGTGCTCCCAGGTGTCTGAGCCTCCCACACCCTAGCTCTACTCTCTCCATGGCTTGTCCTCCCTTCCTCCCAGTTTACAGAGCTGCCCTCTGGCCAAGAAGAGGAAGCTGGAGGGTCCTGAGGCCGAGCACCTGCTGTCCAAGAGGAAGTCACACCCCCTGAAGTTGGCTCTGGATGAGGGCTATGGTGTGGACAGTGATGGCAGTGAGGATGGTGAGGTGAAGGATGCCTCTGTTTCGGATGAATCGGAAGGAACTCTGGATGAGGCTGAGGCTGAGATGTCAGGACAGGAAGAGATTCATCGCCTGGAGCCAGCTGAAGGTGCTTTGTCGCTCTTTCTCCTTCACATAAAGGGCGCTTCAGTGTGCCCCTGGAGAATCACAGCCTGTGAGTGGGAGGGAGTGCATGCTGAGCGAGGGAAAGCCTTTCTGAGAACAAGGCATGTCTTGTCCCTGTGTGTGCTGGTTTCCTGGAAGAGAGGCCTGCACAGGCTGCATGGTCTGTGGCATGTGTGGACACTGTACCATAGGAGAGGCAGAAGGCAGGTGCAGAGTTGAAGCTGATTGGTATATGCACACGCTAAGTATATGCTTCCACAGCATTTCTGCGTACATATGGGAAACACAGATAAATGATGTGGGGCAGTGTCTGTGTCCATGGGGGTCTGAGATGGAACCCTGCCTACCTCTGGGAGTGCTGCAGGATTATGGGGTGGTATCTGCTTGACCCTAATATACTTGGGCAGGTGCTGAGGAAGCACCTTGTGTGATGGAGGACCATGAAGTGGGTGTCCAGGGAAGCCAAGAGGCAAAGAGGGAGCTGGTTGAAGACCTAGCCTTTGGCAAATGCAGGTAAAGCTGACTCCTGAGCCCCAAGGAGGGTTCTGTGTCATCCCTAAGAGACCTAGCAGACCTATGGATTCCTGGGCATCTTCCAAAACTTCTGGAGTCAGCTGATTGTGAAGGGTTAAGATGTGAGTGTGGTTTGTTTTAGAAGCAACCCAAGTTGAGTTCTTGTATTCTCCTCTCTGGAACGTGAGTGCATCCATAGCCCACAGAACCAAGCTGGCCCTGTGTTTCAGGTGGAAAAGGTCCCAACCTGCCTGTTCCTTGAGACAAGGCCATATGGCTCTGAGGTCCTGGGTCTCATTGGCTCTTGCTCTTGCTGGAAATGCTGGCCCACTGATCCCACAGAGCCTGTATGTAGGGAGTACACCTTAGTTATTGTAGTTAAAAGATTTAAATCTGATTACTTAAAAATATAAATACTTTCAATTGTGAAATAACTTTTAAAA
This sequence comes from Dolichotis patagonum, assembly GCA_004027295.1. Taxonomy (NCBI): domain Eukaryota; kingdom Metazoa; phylum Chordata; class Mammalia; order Rodentia; family Caviidae; genus Dolichotis; species Dolichotis patagonum. The sequence goes on along the minus strand of PVJX010002598.1, from coordinate 62,808 downwards.
CTCTGACTTGTCCTTTAAACTTTGTTACATAAAATGCAAATGACCTGATTTGAGGTATGTAATGGAGGAGCAAAGTAATTTTAGAAAATCAAAGTAAATTTCAGCTTTAAAAGTGCAGTGATGGGCTTGGCAAGGTAGTGTAAGCCTATAATCATAATGATCTGGAGATGAAGCAGGAGGATCATGAGTTGAGCCCAGCCTAGGCAATTTTGACCTGGTGAGACCCTAACTCCGAATAAAAAATAAAAAGAGATAGAGATATATCTCAGTGTGAAGGCCTTGGATTCAATCCCCAATACTGAAAAAGAAAAAAACTGTAGCACTGGCCCATGACCTACCTCCTAAATAAGATCTCCAAGGTCTCTGGGTTTGGATAGAAGGTTGATGGAAACAGCTGCACCCATCCCTGCTTCTGGATTTTCATGTCTCCTGATCTGTGCTATTAAAAGAGGGCAGTGGGAAAGTGGGCAGGGCTGGCTGACGTAGAGAGCACAACCTGGAGATATCCTCCATGTTGTCCTCTAGCTCCATGTGGTATTTCTGATTTTGTGCAGGAAGGAGCCCCATTAAATCCCACTTTGGATCCCACCCCATCAGCAGCCCCACTGGCTCTTCCAAGGGCAGCTACAGCAGCTACCAGGGAATCATTGCAACTTCTCTCCTAAACTTGGGCCAAATCGCTGAAGAGACCTTGGCTGGGGAGGACTTGGGCCAGGTAGCCAAGTTGGGCCCCAGCATTGTGCACCTGCTTCAGGAGGAAGCTGCAGAGGGGACCACCAGTGATGAGGGTGAGAAGGACCTTTATATCCAGCCAGAGGATGCAGAAGAGGTCATCGAAGTCACCAGTGAGCGTTCCCAGGAGCAATGTTCCCAGTCCATGGAGGATGTGGCCAGGGAGGGGTCCAGCAAACAGAAAGGTGTCCTGGGTCATGAGGAGGAGGAAGAGGAGGAAGAAGAAGAGGAAGAGGAGGAGGAAGAAGAGGAAGAGGAGGAAGAGGAAGAGGAAGAGGAAGTTGAGGAGGAAGAAGAGGAGGGGGAGGAGGCAACTCCGAATGTGCTCTTTGAGGAGGATGCTTCCCACACTTCTGCCCTGAAGGCTCCTGAGCCCTGTTGCCCAGAATCATCCAGTCCCAAGCCTGAGTATTCTGTTATTGTGGAGGTCCGGTCTGATGATGACAAGGATGAGGACATGCACTCCCAGAAGTCAACAATTACAGATGAGTCAGAGATGTATGACATGATGACCCGAGGGAATCTGGGCCTCCTGGAGCAGGCCATTGCCCTGAAGGCTGAGCAAGTTCGCGCTGTCTGTGAGCCAGGCTGCCCACCTGCTGAGTCGGGCCAACCAGGCCCAGGTGAGCCAGGGAAGGTGGTGAAGCCCCTGGACACAACACGGAAGAGCTGCTACAGTAAAGGTAGGCTGGAAGTGACCTGCCCACATGTTCACCCCATCCTCCTACCATACAGGGACCTGCAGTCTTGCCCAGGTGTGGAGATGCAGGCCTTCACATGCTGGGGTGTGTGGCAAAGGGCAGAAAACTAGACAAAGGATGAATATACATGACTGTGGTCAAAGACTGAGGAATGGGCCAATGCTGCTTCACATGGGGTGGATAGATGGAGCTGAAGTGTGTGGGGTGGGAGAGAGGATCGTGGGAGGGTCGGTGGTGATCCAGGCATTGTACCACCCATTCTGTCACTACAACTTGGGCCTAAACCCACAGGTTTTGGAAACCCAAGAAGACTGTGTGATGGCAGACCTGGCACTTTACAGCCTTTGGCCCCGGAAAGCTGTTTTCTTGTTGGAATCCTTAGGTAGACACAAGGGATGTCTATCTGTCTCTTGCTAATGTGGAGGGAGCCTTTGTATAGATTTGGTCTTAAAGTGCACAGAGTCTAAGGGTATTGTCCACAGGCCTCCCTGAGACGCTGATATCCAGGTGAGAGGAGTCAAGTGGGATGTTAGCAGGGGTTTGGGTCTGGACTGGTGTGGTATGGGGCCTCCAGAGACTGGAGGTCAGGTCTAAGGGCAGGCCCTGAGCAAATGGTCACAGCTACCATGTGCATTGGGCTCTAAAGGACAGACTGTGCACTGCTGTCTGCCTATCTTAAGCACTTCCTTGGCCTGAATGCAGGGCTTGGGCTTTCCCTGAGTAAATTCACAATGCTGGGGGCCAGGCCTTAGATCAGCTCTGACTTTTCTACCTTCTTGGCCTGATGCTTCTATTCTTCTAAGACCAGGGAGCTTCCAGTCTCTTCTTTCCCTATCTCAGGCCAGGTTCTTTTCTTCATGCCCTTCTATAGCCTGTTCCTTTTGGCAGAAGGCGTCACTGCACCCTTCTTGTCCTGTTCCCACACTGAAGGGTTAGCTGGCACACAGGAAGAGACAAATGAGGGAAAGTGGGGTACTCATTTAGAGGCTGGAGTTAGGAATCAAAAGGGCAGGAGACACATATTGAGGCAGCCTCTGGAAGACACTCCTGGGTCATGGGGAAGAGAGATGGGAATGAGGAGTAGCCTCAGGCACCACAGCCAGAAGACTAGTGGAGACATGGTGACATACATTCTGGGAATATAGGTACTAAGGGGACACAGCTGGGACATAGTTCCCAAGGAGGGTGGGCCTAGAGGACAGCTCTTAAAGGGGTACCCTTTAGGGCAACATAGACAGAGTGGCTGTTTGGGCACCCTGATATAAATTAGCTTTACCAAGCTTGGGCATGTAAGGTTATGAGCATCAGGATATATAGGCTGAATCTGAGTCAGATTCAGGGACAGATGTAGGGGGCTGGGTTTTTCAGTATAGACTTTGGGAGACATTGTTTGGGAGCATAAATACTGAGGCCCAGGTGTTTGTGGGAGTGTTGACAGACACCGAGGGACCAGGTACAAAGTGCCCTGCATTCAGGGCCAGATTTTGGAGTCCCAGACTCAGCAGAATATGGACTGCTGCACAAGCAGGCAGCATTGTCAGGCCATGGGGGATGCAAACATTCAATGGGGTGGACAGACAGTAGGACTGATGCTGGGGCACATGAAACGAGAGCCCCGGACAGAGGCAGGTGTCAGGCACAGATTCCTTAGCACACCTATGCCTGGATGCTTGGGAGTCTGACCTCCTGCCCTTTTGAATTTGGAGGGGCAGAGCTGGGGGTCCTTTTATCTGGAGTCTTTGGCTGAGCCTGTCCTCTTTGGGGGTTCTGTGCTCATCCGGGAGTTTCTCCAAGATTATGGCTATGCTCTGAGGATCCTTCTTGTCTTTCTGGTTCCCACACTTGAAAGTGACATTCCTTGGACTTAAGAGGCCAGAAGAGGTCAATAACTTGAACTTTCTGCCTAGACATTAATTAGTTTTGCCTTCTTAGATAGGACCTAACCTCTGTCCACCTCATTTTTTCAACTCCCCACAACTTCTGGAAGAGATGTTTCCAAACACCTTCTCCTCTCTTTTAAGAAGCCTGGCCTATCCTGCTATTTGGGAAGGAACAGCTCCTGGGATTTGGACCAGCTTCTTTAGTATTGTCTTCCTGGCCAGCTCCTATCCCTCTTAGGTTCCTAAGAAGTCTCATTGTCTTCTGTCTGGACAATTGGTGAGGGTGTGTGAGATCTTCCTGCCTCTTCCTGTCCTTAACCACTGCCCAGTCTCCTGGTTCTATGTGATATGTCTTGTATATTCTAGATCCTTCCAGAGCAGAGAAGCGTGAGATCAAGTGTCCAACCCCTGGCTGTGATGGCACTGGGCATGTTACTGGGTTGTACCCTCACCACCGCAGCCTGTCTGGCTGTCCCCACAAGGACAGGATCCCTCCAGAGAGTGAGTAGCTACAAGCAGGGTTAGCTTACAATGATATGGCATGTGTGGTATTTGGAGTTGTCCCTTGTTGGGGGGAGGCAACCTGCCCAGAACCCTGTCCCTTTGGGTTTCCCAAATTCCTGTCTTCAAACTTCCTAAGCCTAAGCTTCATAAGTCTAAACTTGAGCCCAATAAGACTAGGGACACAACCTGCCCAGTTGACCAACTGGAGATGCCCCTGGAAGACTGCAGATAGGTGGGAAGGAATGGTCTATCTCCTTGAAGGTATAAGTTCTTTACACAGTGGCTTCTATGCTCTAAAAGTTCAGGAAGTAGACCTCTGTCCTAACAGAAAATACTGTGAAAAATAAAAAAGAAAAATGAGAGGCCTACAGTGGAACATAGTTTTTGCCTTGGGAGACAGGGGCCACATGGAGAGGGGTCATACCTGACTGGCAGAGGATGGTGCTAAGGGTGGTGCTACTCTGAGCTAGCTGCTTCTGTACCTACAAAGCCACGATATTTGGCTGGACTTCTGATTCCCCCTTCAACTGTTCTTTGCCTACCTTTTAGGCATGTGTGTACTCACTGTCTGACCTCCCTGGTTCTCTTACAGTCTTGGCTATGCATGAAAATGTGCTGAAGTGCCCCACTCCTGGCTGCACAGGCCAGGGCCATGTGAACAGCAACCGCAACACACATAGAAGGTACTTGAGTGGAACAGAGCCTGCAGTGTGTTCCTGCCTGGAGCCTTGAGCCCTCATCTAGGATGGGATGTGGTCTAACACATAGGCCCCAAATAATGCCTACCCTCCTGCTGCCACCCTGCATGGTGGGCCCAAGGTCAAGGCTGATGGGGACCAAGGGACCTTTGTGTAAATAATGGGCACCCTAAGGTGTGGGTACCTGGTGGTACTGCTGCTGGAGACCCTGTGAGTTTTGGTGAGCACATGCCTATGTTGAGAGGTTTCTACCCATGTGGAGAAGCAAGTAGAAGCTTTGGGTTCTGCCTATTTTCAGAAAACTTCTGCCCATCAGTGAAGGGAAAAATATGGATAACAACAGGGACCTCAGTAACCAAAGTCATGCTTAGGGCTGCTCAGAGGGTATACTGAGACCAGGCAGACACAGGGTTCCAGGTCACTGTCCATATTCAGTTGTCAATTTGTCTTCCTTGATAAGGGGAACCATACCCCTAGCCCCACCCAACAATGGGTGGCCGTGCTCTATGAGATGTGCCAGCAGGAGTGCACTCAGCTGGAAATGCTACTAGAGCTTTTGAGGTCATGTCATTAGAAAAGGGGCCAAGATCCTGAGTGACATCACTGTGTCGCCTTTTATGGCCTAGGAACAGGTGCCTAGGCTCATAGTCGACTCAGTTATAATAGATAAAGCTGTTCTGTCTTACTTTTGAGTGGGTACTTTCTTGGGAAGCTTCAGAGTCCTCCAGGTACAGTAGCCAGGTCATGGCTTGAGGAGTTCCTCCATTTCTGTGAGTTGGTTAGCAGAACATGAGCCAGAGATGATTCCAGAATCTTCCCTGGGACCTGGGATGGACTAAAGAGGAAGATGAGAGGTGAGCCTGATACCCAGACTCATGTAGAGGAGGTATCTTTGGCCAGGCTTTGCTTGCCTTCAGTTTATAGTTCAACTTTGAGGGTTACTGGCTTAGAATATTCCAGAACAGAAACTGAGCAGCTTGCAATTTGAAAGCTGAGGACAGAACTGGCAAGAGGACCCTGTCCTGTAGCAATGTGAGAGATCTTTCTGTTTCTGAGCCTCACATGCCAGGAGCTTTCATGTCTAAATGATGCTGTTCTCAGACTGCAGAGCTGGTCATCTGGGACAGGCCTGGCATCAGTGAGAAGGCTCAGATGTCTTACGTTTTCCTTCCATTAGTTTGTCTGGATGTCCTATTGCTGCCGCTGAAAAATTAGCCAAATCTCATGAGAAGCAGCAGCCACAGACGGGAGATCCTTCCAAGAATAGCTCCAATTCAGATCGGATCCTCAGGTGGGTGAATGAGCCACTGAATTAAAGGGACCACTTCCAGGTGCTTGTAGGGTTGAACAGTCTCTCCTGGGACGTGTGTAGTGTGACTATTCGGCAGAACACTGAACAGTCTCACACCTTCTGGGCTCACCAGAGCCTCAGCCAAGATGTAAGCAGCTTTGAGAACCCCTGGGCTTAGCCACAGGCAGCTCAGCCTTGCTCTTCTCCAGGGCATCTGCTATGGTCACTGTAACTGCTCAGGAACCCATTGTGGAGATACTGGTCCTGTCTGCAGAGAGAAGAGCCCAGCAAGGCCAAGGCCATCCTGGAAGCACCATGGCCACAAAGACCTGGGTGTCCTGCCTCTGATAGACCCTGAGTCAGGGAGGGGGAGCTATGAACCCCTCTCCCACAGGTGGGCAGACAGCAGCAGGCCTGCGTGTGTGTTCAGGTAGATGCCTGTTGGCATGCCTATTTGTGTGTGAGTACATGAGTGTGTTTACACATGTGTTCAAGCATATATGTGTGCTTGTGCAGACAATATTTCCTCAATGAAGGCCCCTCTAAAATCCCTCAGAACACATCTGCTTAGTGCCTCTTCACCTAGGTGATGCTGGAAAGTAGGCATCACAAATAAGGGCACAAACTTAGGGATGTGCCCAAGGTCACCCCTCTGAAATGGCCTGTCTTCAGAATCTCCTTCTCCACCCAATCCTCTATGAGGTGAGGAGATTGTATGAGAGTCCCTGGACCATGAGGAATCATGAGGAACCATGAGGAACCATTAACCAGAATACTGCCACCTACTCCTGTTCCTACCTCCCACCTCACTCTGAGGACATCCTGCTCTCTTTGTCTTTGGAGAACCAGAATTCACTCACATCTCCCTGTCCCTGGTACTTAGATCCTGTTATGTGGTAGTGTGGGAGACAGCACAGCATGGCTGATTCCTGGCAGGCCCACAGGCACCACCCTCCATCTCCTTCCACAGGCCTGCAAAGCCCTGGCCAGAGGGGCCAGCAACCTGCCTTGGCTGCTTCATGCCCTGTCCCTCCCCTGGCCTGGTCCAGAGGGTTCCTGTGGTCCTGTACACATCCCTGGCTGGTGACAAACTCGCCTCCCTACTCTGTGGCATGCTCATATCCCTTGCATGGGAACCTCCAATCTTGTAGGTCCCACTCAGCATATTCTCACTCTGACTGGCTCTTGGTTTAAAGCAGTCTCTTTCCTCCATCTTTTTGTTCCTTCTCCTACCTTCTCATTGGTTAAAGTTTTAATCCTTTCTCTGCCTAACTCTCAGTTTCTGACACCTGCCTGAGGAGCCGTCACTGACATCAGGGTCAGAGTCTTCCTGCTGGTGCCTGGTAAACTCCCTCCTGCAGTTTTTCTTCTTGTCTGGGCTGGTTCTAGCCTGGGCTGGTTCTAGCCTGGGTTTCCACTTTTCATGGGCCAGCACACATCTCACCTTCAGAGCAGCCATGGTGGCTGTGGAGCCAGCCTGGTACTTCTCTTCTCAGGCCACATTCAATTTTTTGTAGTGCCCAGTGGCCCAAAGTTCTCACCAACTCCTGAATTCCACCAACCACTGAGGACATAGCTCACAGGAGCTCTCTCCCCCTCTCCTACATGCTGAGCATACAGACAGGTGTGTGTTGGTGTGCCTGTTTGTGTGTGTATATCCACATGAGTCCAGAAGTTTCCATGTATCCTGTATAATCTCAGCCCCATAGTTCACCTTCCTTTCTACCTTCTGTACCACTGCTGCCACTTTCCAAGAGTTCTCCCTGAACTGTTCTGTAAACTGGATGCTTGCAATGAGCTTTTCATTCCCATTGCTAACCCTTCTAGCAGCCTTTGGAGGGAAGGGGTGACCTCCACTCAGCTGTAAGAAGAAGACAGTTGAGGGCCAAGTCCTGAGCTGAGGGAATTGCTGTGGGTCCAGCCTAGCCTTGAGGTCATCTTTTGCCCTCACTTCATGTCCCCTTCATACACCTTGACTCTGTCCTTCTTGGAGCACTAGGCTCTTCTGCCTTGAGAATCCAGTATTGCCATGGCTTGCTATTGTGCTGTCACAGGCTTGTACATTACACCTGAATTGTTGGAAATCTGCTACCCTAACTTCTGGTTTGGCTAATACCACCAACCTGGAGACATGCTTCTGGTTTCCTGTTACTTCTTTCTTACTGGTAATTCTTCCTTGTATCAGCCAGAGGCCTAGCCCAGGGGCCTTTCACCCTGGGAGGTAGAATTCTGACCAATATTGAGGGACAGAGTATGAGGATGTCTCTCTGTGATTCCTTTCTCAACAGGCTGTGTGAGGTTCCTGATGGGGCTCTTGGATGGAGTGGGTGGAGGGTAGTGTGGGGTCTGAGTCCCCTCCTCACAGATTGCATCTTTGCCCACACCCCAGGCCCATGTGCTTCGTGAAGCAGCTTGAGGTCCCTCCTTATGGGAGCTACCGGCCCAGTGTGGCTCCTGCCACACCCAGGGCAAACTTGGCCAAGGAACTAGAGAAGTTCTCCAAGGTCACCTTCGACTACGCAAGTTTTGATGCTCAGGTTTTTGGCAAACGTATGCTTGCCCCAAAGATTCAGACCAGCGAAACCTCACCCAAAGCCTTCCAATGTAAGTTGGGGAGAATCATTATTTCCTCTCCTGTCATGCTGCCTCTGAGGAGCTGGGGGAACTTATGTTCATGCCTGAGGCCTCAGTGGGTGCAGTTGTGGCCTCTTTGGGGTTTACATCTCACCTTGAGTCTTTGCATGTCTCCTAATTATTTGTGAAGCAAAACTCAGGCTCTTCATTGATGTGTTTGTCTAGAAACTTAATAACTACACTGACTGGGTCGACCCTGACAGCTCCTTGCCCCCAATGAGGTGAGCTTCTCTCGTGGTGGTGCCCTGTCAGGAAGCCTTTTGCTTTTCTGGACCATCTAACTGGAAATGATGTTTGTACCATTAACAACACATTTCCTGGGTAATTGCACTGGCAAGAATTACTCCTGCCAATATTCTAGAGCAATCTTCCCTGTTTTGTCAGTTATCTCACAGATTTGTGGATTGAAAGACCATTAGTCTTAGAAGTGCAAATGAGATGGAAAAGCCCCCAGTTCACACATAGAGTTGGGATTGATGCATCCTAGTGGATGTCATCAGCCCCACAGGGACTGACCTGAGGGGTACAAAGCAGTCTTACTGATTCCCACAGACCCTGCTTGCCAAGGCTGAGGCCTGGGTGTCTCCAGGCATATATACCAGTCTGAATGAGGATGCACAATTGTGCCAAGAGGGAGGGACTTGTGGTGAACTTTCTGTATGTGTAGAACTTTTAGGGAATGCTGAAGGTTTCATAGTCTCTCAGAATATCATGTGAGAGTAGTTTTATAGCCATAGATCACTATAGCGTGATCTACATATAGTGTGATCACTATATAAGATGACATTTGTAGTATCCATCTGAATGCTAAGGCTGCTTTATTGAGATAACAATGATTACTGGAGCTGAAAGGTTAGCTGAGATACGGTAACACCTTTTGAGATGAAGTGACAAAATTTTCCATGTGAGTGATATTACAAACACTCATCCTATTTACAGAATTCTTTAGTCTCTCAACAAGTATTTGCTCATGAGCAAATTATTTTTGTTTGATATACCAGGACTACTAAAATGTCTTTTTTGATTTTTATGTCCAAATTTTTGTCAGGCTAGAAATTTTATGTCTCCTTAGTACTTGACAGGAGGATGGCATGAGAGGGGTGTATGAGGATGTGAGAATGGGCACACAGCTTAGCCTAAAGTCCATTTTGCCATAGCTCTTCTCCACTCTCAGTACTCCCCCCACCACCTGCTATTTTTGTCTAAGTCTTTGTCAGCCTGGTGTTATTACCTTTTTGCAACCAAACTTTCCCCAAAGGCATCTTCCCCCTAGGGACAGCCCCCACCCAATAGTTAGGAGGAGCACTGCATCCTCTTCTGTAGGCTTCGACTACTCACATGATGCCGAGGCTGCACACATGGCTGCCACCGCCATCCTGAACCTGTCCACCCGCTGCTGGGAGATGCCTGAGAACCTCAGTACAAAGCCACAGGACCTCCCCAGCAAGGTGAGTGTCCCTCCAAACCCTCCAAGGAGGCGTGAGTGTGTAGAACCTGCAGCCAGTTTGCTAGTTCACTGGGCTTGGTGCTGCCAGGAACAGCTAGGTTCTAGCTGGGAATGTTTATTCTTCCCTTTTCTCCCTCCTGGTCCAGAGGACTGGAGAGGGTGGATGGGTCCTCCCACAGAGTGCTGCTTTGTGGACATTAACCAAGGACCATACTGTGTTCCTATGCATTTCTCAATGAGTCTGAGGGCCAGGTGCACACCAGGTTCTTACTGCTTCCCACAGAGCCTAGTCATGACTGACATGTTCTGGCTCAGAGTACTTCGTCATATCCATGTTTGGCATATGTATTAAGGGACTGGCTCTGTGCTGCTGGCTGTAAAGGGGCTTCAGGCTCCCTCTTATGCAGTTGGGAAGTGGCATTGTGCTTCCCTTTTATCACCTCTTTCCTCTGCTAGTCCTGTGCCTTTCCATGGATCTGTGTTCTACACTTTCTACAAATCTGATGAAAACATACCAGCATGGGAAGCAGATAGATTCCCTAATGCTTTCTTCACTTTTGCAATTGCAGTCTGTGGACATTGAAGTAGATGAAAATGGAACCCTGGACTTGAGCATGCACAAACACCGCAAACGGGAAAATGCTCTCCCCAGCAGCAGCAGCTGTAGCAGCAGTCCTGGGGTCAAGTCTCCTGATGTCACCCAGCGCCAGAGCAATACTAGTGCTCCCAGCAGCTCCATAACCTCACCTCAATCCAGCCAGGCTTCCCGCCAGGACGAATGGGACCGACCCCTGGACTACACTAAGCCTAGCCGACTGCGGGAGGAGGAGCCTGAAGAGGTGGGTTCAGAGGCTGAGCAAGCAGATAAATAGTGGTAGTGCCTGCTTACAGGACTGCTGTGACTTGTGTTTTTTCTCTAGTCAGCTTCTCAAAAGAAACTCTGGGGTCCAGGGCTTCCATGCAAGACTTTTACCCTTTTAACAACTGGGACCCAGAGCCCTACCTCTAGCAGAACATGTCAGGAGAGATCTGGTCTTCTCACCTATGTGGAACAGGGTGGCCAGTACTAATATGGGGACTCTGAGGTGATAGAGGGCTCATTTCAGCCTCTGTGGGTCATTTGGGAAAAGCTCAGGTTTTCTTAGTTTTGTGAGCCTCTCACTGACCGCCAGAACATGGCTGCTATCCAAACAGCTCCTCGTTTCCTTGGCTAAAATGGCAAACGAGTGTGTATCCTGGGCTGGAAGTGGTGGCAGTGGCTTGAATTCCTGAGACTAGGACCAAACTGATAGAGAAGAGATAGCCAGGGCATTGGTGTCAGAGCTGTAGAACAGTTCCTTTCCAAGTGTTTCATCTGCCTGACCCGCAAAATTAAGAGCCCCTTTGCTATGGGCAACATTGGACTTTTGCCAGAGGAGGATGGGTCCCAAGGAGCAGAATTCAATGTGAGGGTACATGGGGTCCAGGAAATGTGTGTGAGGTCTACGTACTCCCTCTTCCTCTCCCTCCCCTAGGCTCCTCAGAAGAGGACTCTACAGAAGAAACAAAGTCAATGCCAAGAATGATAGGGAGGTGGAGCCAGGTCTCCCCCATGGTCTGTCTCCATTGGGACCAAGTTCTTTTCTGGCCCACAAGCTACTTTCATGTGCTTCAGGGTCATCTTGTTTTACCAAGAGGTGAACTGGGCCTCTGTGTCTGGTCACATGGCCTGTTCACTAACCCTCCTCTGGTATTGGGTCCTGGACCACCTTAGCTGATTGGAGGGAAGCTGCACCTGAAGCTGTGGCTGCCCAGGTCTACTGAGCCTAGTTCTTTTCTACAATTGGTAAGAGCCCTGTCTGATACTGAAGTACCCTCCTGTACTGTGCGTCCACTGTCAGCTCTCATCCGTGGGACTAAAAGCTCCCAGGACTAAGCCACCTACCACCTCCTTCCTGCCCCTGGGCATGTCCTCCTAGCCTGCCAACAATGCCTTCTAGGTGCCTATGGATGGTGTCCTGGGACCTTTCCTTGGATCTAACTCAGTTCTGGACTCCCCAGACTACTTAGACCCTCTTCTTATTCCTTTACACATTCTCTTGGATCTATCGTATCCCCTTGAGGATAAACTGTCATCTTTAGGTGACCCTGACATAGCAATTATGAGATCTCCCCTACTGAATCCTGCCTCTTGCTGCACTTGACTGCTGGGGCTACTGATTCACTGCAGCCAGCCTCCTTGGCTCATCTCAAACCCTGTCCCTTTTCCCATCTGCCTCCTAGGCCAGTCACCTTTCAAAATGCCTCCAGGTCAGGCCCTTTCCTGTGCCTTTACCTCTACTCTGGCCTCCTCCTCAGGCCCTTCTGCCAGCCCTTCTTGTGGGCCCACATTTTGGGCAATAGTCTTTCCTTAGTGTCAAGCACTTTAGGCCCCTGTATTTATAAGCCTCTGGGACAACAGCAGCACTCACATCACCAGCCAGATCTGCTGCTGAGAACCTGAGTTACTTGACTTGGCTGTCTCATGGTACCTCCTCATTTAGGGGTTTTCTTCAGCTCTAAAAGTGTGGTTCCTCAACCACTTGCTGGGATCTGTGGTGAGTAAGTGCCAGCCTTGAATATGACCTCTGCTCTAGCTTCCTGTGAGAAGATGACTGTTCTGACCTTGTGGTCCCTGGCCTTTTACGGGAGCAGCTTTTTCTTGCTCATTGATGTCCATGGCTAAACCTGTATGTGGACAAATGCCCTACAGTGTTCAGTTGGTAGCATTGTGAAGTGCCTGCTGTAACCAAGGAATCATGCAGAGGGTCAGGCCAGTGGGTGTCAAGGTCACTGTGGTTACCATAAGCTGCGTTATTATGCTTGCCACTTAGCTCCATGACAACCTACTTATTACCTGCTGATGACTGAGCACCAACTCTGCCCCAAAGGGCAACACTAGATGTCGGTGGTGTGGCATGATGTGGTGGAGGTGACCGGAGGCCACAGTGGGCACCAGAAGCATTGTTCTGGGCAACACAGACTTCTGTCTTTAAAGTAGTCTCCTCAAAAGAGGAGGCTTCCTAGCTGTGGCCTGGGGAGTTGTCTTCTGTGTCTCATTACTGGAGGAGCAAGCCCTTCTTCCTCCCCTGGAAGGTGACAGACTCCGGGAAATGCATCATGGACACTCCTGAAGGGTCCCTCTCCCTCACCCACAGGATTGGGTGCCCAAGCCTCCCACCAGCTGTTAAAACATCTCCCTGCTGGTTTTTTGCAGTCAGAGCCAGCAGCACATTCTTTTGCTTCTTCTGAAGCAGATGACCAGGAGGTGTCGGAAGAGAACTTTGAGGAACGGAAGTACCCAGGGGAAGTCACCCTGACAAACTTTAAGCTGAAGTTTCTCTCCAAGGACATAAAGAAGGAGTTGCTCACGTAAGTGCCGCCGCAGCAGGCACACTCTCAGTTAGGGAGGAGCAGGCCTGGCCCCAGCCCGTGGCAACAGGATCTTCTCTGTCCAGGGACTCTCCTGCTAGGCTTGACTACCTTCAGCCAGGCAGCCCACATGGTGACAGTTTTCCTGTGATCTCTGTGCTGTGCTGGGGTTAATGAAATCCTCTAAGAACTGAGAACAAGGAGAAGCCCCAGACCCAACCCTCAAAGAGAGAAAGAGCAGCACAGAATGAGGGTCATGGAATCATGAGCAGAGTGTCTGCCAGGAACTCTCAGGGATAACAGAGGCCCAGCTAGACATATTCTACCTGAGCTCAGTGCCAGAGGGCTTGGAGTCACTGCCTTCTGACTGTGTCCTCAACTCTGACAGCCAGAGACCCAGGCCACCCTTGACCTGGTCTTTGTGTGGCTGAAACAGCAGAATCTCTGGCCTCTCCTGCTGGCAACCACCTCCCCAGAGAGCTGTGAAGGCTTGCACCTCGCACCTTGCCCGAGGGATCCCAATTGATGGTGCTCAAAGGACCACTGCTTCCTCTCTCTACCTCGAACCCTACTATTTTCCTCCTATATTGGGGCCCAATTGTCCTCCTCAGTGTAGGCCATGCTGCTTTGAAAGCTGGAGAGGTCAGGAGTGCTTTGTGGGGTCAGGAGCCTGTTCACAGGCACACACATATGCACATACAGCATGCAGGCTTCAGAGTATCCTCATGTGCAGTTCAACATGTCCTTCTTGAGTTCAGATGCATGGGAGGAACTTTCCATCTGAGAGGAAAGGATTGTGTTCCAGGATTGTGGGGAGGAGCTGGGAGTGGGCCTGGTCGCAGGCTGGTCCTGGGGCAGATGTGCAGCAGTCCCTGTTCTGACACTCTTTTTCCTTTGTCCAGCTGTCCCACCCCCGGCTGTGACGGCAGTGGCCACATCACCGGGAACTATGCCTCCCACCGCAGGTTCGTCCCCTGCTCTGCTGGCCTGGCCTCAGTGCTTTGTGGGGGGTCTTCTTCCTCTTCTCCTCTGCTCCCCCTCTTGGCTCACCCCATATCCCATCTCTTCTCTTTCAGCCTCTCTGGTTGCCCTCTTGCTGACAAGAGCCTCAGAAACCTCATGGCTGCCCACTCTGCTGACCTCAAGTATGTTTGCGCTCCCTGACCTCCTGTCTCTTGGGCAGCACCCTTGCTTTGCTCTCTCTGTTGTGAGGTTCCTGCCAAAATCGGCCTTCTCCAAGGTGCCACCCCAGGCTGGCCCTGCTCTCCTGGGTGGGGGCGGAGGGGCAGGGCCAAGGAAGGGCCGATTCTGTGTAGCTGAAGTGGCTGCTGCTTTCTCTGCCACCTATGAACCCTACCCTGAGCACTGTCATCCGCTCCTCACCTTGGGCTGCACAGCCCTCATTCCTCCTGTAACCTCTCCTGACAACCTTAACAGGGCTGTCTGGGCCTGCTTTGCCCACTGCCTTAGAGATTTGGGAAAAGCCTGGAATTGGCTGTGGCTCCCAAGACTCACCAAGGCTCAATGACTGCAGGCTGTGTGGCTCTTGACATGTGAATTGGACACAGATGATGCAGACAGCTCCTTGCCCTCCCTTCTCCTGCACCCTTTGGCTGCTCTGTCTCTACCTTGACGCCCTCCCAGTCAGCCTCACTCTATGCTCTTGCCTTCTCTTTACTGACCCCTTTCTGCTTCTGTATCTCCCTGCCCCTAACACATGAGTAGTCAGGCTCTGTGGTCCCCTACTATAGACCCACACAAATAAATTGCAAGCACTTGAGGTTTCTAGGTGTCTGTCCTTTTGGGGCTGGAGTGGAAACTGCCATTGGCTTTGGTTTTCAGGTCTTCTGTTTAGCTGTGACAGTACGGCTCCATGACCCTGGGCTGCAGGGACCTCATCTTGGGCACCAGAGTTGAGTGGGTGAAGGAAGTGCCACTCTTGTTCCCTCAGTTTATGACCTCCTGGGGCTGGGTCTCTGTCCCATGGGCCTTTGTTTTATGGGGATCTGAATCTAGGCTAAGGATTCCTGGCCCTGTTTTGGGGCCAGAGAAAAGTGGAGTACTGTGGCCTCTGCGATGAAGAGGGGGAGTGTTGAAGGCTTCAAGGAAACTGAACTGGTTTAGGGTAGGGGAGAAATTCCTGGTTCTCTGTTTCCCACCTTGGCAAACTCTTCTCTGCCCTTCTGTCCTTACCACAGAGGGCTGGAGCAGGGTCATTCTCTTTCTGTGAGTGAATAACAGGTTTACATGCTTATTCATTTCCCTGCTGCCCTCCTGTTCTTAACTCTGAAATCTGAGGTTGGGACAGTAAGTTCTGCAGCTCTGAGTATATCCTAATTCCCTTTTCTTCTCTTGCCATCTTTCTTGCATCCTTTTTTCCCCTATTTTCTTTTCTAATTCTGTTTTCTTTTATAACTTTCCTTTCCATGGATTTCCAACTCAGAATCCTAGATAATTTTAGAGCCAGTGTTGTAGCCACATGTACATTGTGGCCCGAAAGCAGATGCTCAGGGCTGGCAGAAGGAAACTCAGCATGATCTGTTCGGAGATGAGGCCAGGGAAGTATCAGCACCCTTGTAAGACTAAGAGATTGTGAAGATCCTTAACCTCAAATATCTGTAGAACCATGAAAAGTCTCAGCCTTGACAAGGTGTATTCACAGGTGACCAGCCAGTGACCCCTCTCTCTGTAGTTCTTTTCTGCTCTGGGGCTCATTCTGGAGAACCCATGTCCTCACCTCCCTCAAGCCACAGTGTACAGTCATGGGTAGGTCCTCTTCATTCCCTGGTGTGCTGATGCTCCTCTTGCCCCTGTCCTCCTCCATGCTGGGTGCAGAGACTCTTGGATGAGGTGTCTCTTGTGTTGTGAGTGGGTTCCAAGGGCATTTGCTGTCTTCTGTGTGCCACTGTGTTTAGGAGTTGCCTTGGGCTTCTCAACTCTCTAT
This sequence comes from Dolichotis patagonum, assembly GCA_004027295.1. Lineage (NCBI taxonomy): Eukaryota > Metazoa > Chordata > Mammalia > Rodentia > Caviidae > Dolichotis > Dolichotis patagonum. The sequence goes on along the minus strand of PVJX010002598.1, from coordinate 46,587 downwards.
GCCTGTGAGTAATCCAGATACATCTGCACACTCCTGGGTATGCAGAGTTCTACACAGGGCAGGGGTAACCCCTCAGCCCAAGGATAGGCTCAGAGGGAGACACAGTGTGCTGCAAAGGCAGACCATGTCCTTTGAGCACAGACTCTTCTTTCTGTTCAGCCAAGGTTCTCAGAAACAAGTGATGTGAACTGGCAAAGGATGCCAACCCTGTGAATCACAGGCTTGAAGGAGCACATTGAAGACAATTGCTCCTCTGATTACATGAATACTGTCCTCTCCTGGACACAACTCTTGAGAAAAGCCATTGTATCAGGTCTCAGTGAAGAGTACAGGATAGCCCAGCCATCTTGGGTCAAGTACTTGGTGGCCCTGTGGGAGTCAAAGATCCACCCAAGACTCACCAGTGTTCAGAGGTGTCAGTACCTCACCACCAGTGACATTCATAGTCTGAAGCAGTGGCTACTGAGAGACCACCACCCTTGGTGCCAAGCCTGAGTTCTGTCAGATGTTTCCCTGATGCTGAGACAAGGAGCCAGAGCCCTGTGCCTCTTCCTGAACTGCTGCCAGCCAAGAGGAGGGGCAGAAATCTTCAGTTCCCTAGACTTAGGTCTCCAGAGAGCAGGGACACCTTGATGGTGACACAATATCCACAGGTGCATTAGATGACAGGCCAGTGGAACATCCAATGGATGACCCAGTGCATGGATGAGGGACCTGAGATACCCAAGAAGATACTTCAAGAAAATTCCAAAAGGTTAGGAAAAAGGTAGCATGAGATAAGGCTGGCCTTGTCAAGCCAGGGGAGTTCTTTGATACTGTGTAAAGCTTTTGTTCTCCAAACAGGGAGATGCCCTGTCCTAGATGCTAAGCCCTGATTCTCATGGCCCAGAAACAGAGGAGTCTCCCAGGTGCCTGAGGTGCACAGAGCAGTGTTTTGAGTAGTGGGCTTGCCAAATGCTTGCCTGGCTTCTGGAGGGTGGGCTCATCATTGGGGGCAAAGTTCAGAGCAGCAGATCCAATGGGGAGACAGCCCTTTTGCAGAATCAACCCTCTTCTCTATCCTAACACCTGTAGGAGATGATACAGTTTCCTCAGTGGACATTTGGAAGAAAATTCACACCTCTAATATTGAAGTATGATTTTTGCCACTTTATGTGAAACATTCATCAAACATTTTGGGTGCACAAAGATGGAGTTCTCTGCTCCATGTCTCTCCTTCTTATCCTCCGCTTTTGCCCCCACTATTGGACAAAAGCCACTGCTATGTGAATTCCACACTCTTTACCTGGGCCCAGACCTATAACATCCAAGTAGCAGGTGCTTGATAAGTGTCTGTTCATTTCTCAGCAACTGTGAATCCTCTATGTGAGCAGGCTCCCAGCCATGACTCTGAGGACCAAGTGGTCTCAGGTGCTAGGTGTGTCATCCTGAGCGCTCATGTTTAAAGTTAAGGCTCAGGTATATTCTGAATGTTTCTAGTCCAAGCTAGAACTGGGAAGGAGGCTCTTATTTCTTTAAGATGCAGTGGATTTAGTGGGGGCAGTCCTTGCTGCCCTAAGGTTGCTCTCCTTTTGGCCTGCTGGTGGGGTGACTAGACTGTACTGAGGGTCTGAGGTGACCCCATCAGAGTCAGTGGTAGCAGCAGCAGGCTGTGGTACATCAATGTGATGTTCCTCTGCAAAGAGACGCTTGAGGAAGGTGGCTGTTTGGAAGACCATAGGCTCATGAGGACTGAGGTCAGAGGGTCATACATCTTCATGGGCTTTGGTCTCACCCAGATTTCCTCTGCAGGTGCCCCACGCCTGGCTGCGATGGCTCCGGCCACATAACAGGGAACTACGCTTCGCACCGGAGGTGTGTGGGGCCTGGGGTAGTGTGGGGGTCTCTGTCTTAGTTAAAGTTCTAAAGTTCTGAATGAGACCATACTGCTGCTGACATCTAGAGCCCATTTCTATGTCATATGAATTATTTATGCCTCCAGAACCTGGTCAGGTGGCTCTTTGCAGTAAGATAAAAAGACAAAGGGTCAAAGTTAGAGGCTCACAGAGGTGCTTCCTATTCCTGATTCTCTGACCCTGTTGTGAAGGCTCTATGTGTGTGGATTCTGTTCTGAATCACCAAATAACTAATGATGAGTGACTGATGGAGCAGGCTTCTCTCCTTCCTCCTATCCCTGCTGGGGTCCACAGGACTTGAGGGAAGAGCAAGAGGAGATAGGTGAGGGAGCTGCTGTTCTGGGACTCAGGTGGCACTTTTTTCTATTTCCACACCAGCTTGTCAGGCTGTCCACGTGCCAAGAAGAGTGGACTCAAAGTGGCCCCCACCAAGGATGACAAGGAGGACCCCGAGCTGATGAAGTATGTTGGGCCATGCTGGCTTCTTTATTACTTTGCAGAATTGAAGTTTTTCTGTGTTCTAGTTAAAAACAGAAACACAAATAATGCAATCTCCTTCTAGATTCCCTTTTCATCACAGCCAATCACCAAAATGACCAATGACAATCCTCCTTTTTACAGAAGTTCTCAAACCATGCACATCAATGCCTGGGTGTTGTAACCAGGATGTGTGTTCCGACCCTTCTCTGGGGTTAGATCAGAGGTGTTTGGTAGGCCTGGGGGAGCCTGAGTGTCTTGCTGCCTCAGACTGGCTCCTGAGCACCCATATACCTTGCAATATGCGTGGCTTTTACCTTCCATGAAAGGTCAGGTACTGAGCCCAGCTCTTTTCACTGGGGTGCAGTGAAGGTTGATATGTCTTCATTGCTTATGGGTGAACTCTGACTGTGTGTAACCTGTTGCATGGGGACTTGGTTCTACTGAAAACTTGTTGCCCCATAAGGGACTAGACCCCTGCACTGCCCACCTGAATGTGAGGGCCATGCTGTGCCACAGAAATAAACAGGTGACTCATTGGCTTATTTACCTAGGATGGTAGCATTTCTCTGGATATGGAAGGCTTGGCGCTGACACCCAGCAAAGTGGGCGGTGGGTCCCACAGCACATGAATAGTGGAAATGATGGCTCAGGGCCTTGAGGACAGCTTTCTCCCTGACTGTGTCATTTGATGGGCAAAGAGAAGCTAGACCCTTATCTTGCAGAGGGGCAACGTGGCTCCAACTGTGCCCAGCCATCTATTTGACCACAGAGGAGAGGCCTAACTAACTAGCCTTAACAACCTTCAGAAGGAGATATCCCACCCAGCTGTTTGGTCTGATATATTCTATTTGATTTTTACAACAAAATAAGAATGTTAAATTAACAATGCAAAATATGTGATTGCTGGTATAATAAACGCTGCATAGTAAATACTGGTAAGGGCAAAAGGTATGTTTCTTCCTGAGAATCCAGGAACTTGCTGGTGATCAGATGAATGCAATACCTTTATGAATTTAGCAAGGATCCTGCTGACAGAAATAGTGTAAGCGAATTATGCTGCATTTGCAAGCCCTTATGGTCAAGAGCAGCATTTTCCAAATTAACTGGAAAAATGATTTTCTTTTTTCAAATATGCTGTCAGCTTTGCTTTTAAAAAAAGCAGGAGTTTTGCAGCCAAGTGGAGGTTGTACCCTTTAAAAATTGTCCCCTAAAAAATTGTACCCTAAAAAAATTTATAATTGATTAATATCTTTAAACAAGTGCAGACTAAAGCAGAAACTTTAATTGATGAACCAGATCCTCCTGTAGAATGGGTTATGTTAGCAGGGATGAGCTGTGATTTTACAGGGGCTGCTGAGAAAAAGTTGTTTTATGATGTCTCATGTTTACACCATGTTGGATTAAGTCATGGTTGGAATTTTGTGGTGAATCCCAGTTGTCACAGTTTTGTAACAGGCTGTAGAAATTGGCAGAGGTTCCAATGCAGGGATCAGGAGCTTATGGTTTCCTTGTTCTACCCTTGGATGCTTGTGCTGCCCTGACCATGCTGCATCTGACCCATGAAATTTACTTGTGGTCCTTGCTGTGGCCCCACTTCTCATATCACTGCACCGGTGGCTCCAGGAAATACCAGTTCACTTGAGGAGCTAGCTCAGTGCTCCCTGCACTGATATCAAGATATCACCTGACAGTTTAGAAGATTCACTACTGGTGGTTAAGAGAGAAACCATGCCTGAGCTATTCTCCATGAATGCAATTTCAGGGAATACCAATGGTTGCTCCTGGTGAGAAATGTTAGGATTTTGCAAGCAAGTGAGTAAGAAGAACTCAGATTCAATTACATGGAGTGACTGAAGGACACCTCTTAGTTGGGTATTTGATCTTGTGATGTTGGAGTCTCAGCAGATGACTCTTCCCAGATCAAATCCTCATCTCAGGTAGTTGAGAAGTATCTTAGGCGCTAGCCTAAAGCTCACACAATGTCTCTGAAGTGTTTCTGCTTAGGATGAGGCTGAAATGACTTTGTCCTGCCACAGTGGACAGTGTATGCCATCTGAGGACTTGGTGGACTGGATGTGCAAGAAAGGGAGGGAGGCAAGAGAGGGATGGTGCAGAAAGAAGAGGAAGCAAAGGTACAGCTGAGCTGGTTGGAAAGTATCTGCAAGACTACCTTTGAGACAAGGCCAGAAGAGTGTGGCAATGGGCGGCCCTCACTGACTTCTTTCTAAGGCTGTCCTCACTGACCTCATACTACATGAGATGGCCCCATACCACCACCTCTTCCTTTGCAATAGGAGCCTCTTCTTATGGCCCTCTGTTCTCCCAAGAGTGTCCCATCCCTGACTTCTGTACTACCATAGACTGCTTTATAAAATGGAACAGCAGTGCCCTCAGTGTCCTGTGTGTTTGCTAAGTGACCGATATACATCAAGTGTATGACAAATGGTGACTTGAGTTGGTTCCAGGAAAGATAAGACTAAAAGCTTGCAGACTGAGAATTTTGTCTTGGGCCATATGTTGGATCTTGGGGGGCTAGGTCCCCAGATCTCGCTGCCCTAGGTCCCTCCTTCAGGTGCAAGGACAGAAGCATAAAAAGGGACCTGTATACAGTGCCTGGAGTGTTTATCAGTCTGTATTTGTGCCATTTTCATGAGGGTTCCTGTTTCTCTTCTTGAACACCTGAAACAAAAGGAAATGCCATTCTTGGCCTGCCTCCTTAGGAAGGGTGATGGGTATCTTTGCCAAGCTCCTCATCTGAGTTCTGTGTTCCTGTTAAACCCATGGGCACCAAGCCATGGATATTCTTACCCCCGAGGCTGGAGAATGACAGTCCCCCTGAGCTGCCCGACCCAGGGTGCCTGACCCAATCTGTTGTTCTCCCCACTGTGTAGGGGCTGTGAGACCAAGAGAGAGGAAGGTGACCATAAGATCCTTGCTGCCATATGTCAGGCTTTTCCTGAGGCTCTAGGACTCATCTCTGCATGTGACACTGGAGTGTCCTGAATCAGTTCCTCCCACTCTGATGACACTGAAGTTACTTTGACCTTTTTATGTCCAGGTGCCCAGTTCCAGGCTGTGTGGGGCTTGGTCACATCAGTGGCAAGTATGCCTCACACAGAAGTGCGTCTGGCTGCCCTCTGGCTGCCCGGAGACAGAAAGAGGGCTCCCTGAATGGTTCTTCCTTTTCCTGGAAGTCACTGAAGAGCGAGGGACCCACCTGTCCCACCCCGGGCTGTGACGGCTCTGGTCATGCCAATGGGAGCTTCCTCACTCACCGGAGGTAACTGTCACTGTAGGCCTGCCATCTCTGCCAGTGAGTAGGGACCCTGGCCTTGGGCTGGAATATGGCTCTTGGGAGTGGGAGTGGGGTAGACTTGGGCTTAGTTTGACTGTGGGCACTAACCTGGGGAGTTGTAGACGTGCTGCTGGTGCCAGATGATATTTCATTTTTCACCGTGTGCCTGCTTTCACCAGACTTCTTTCTGCCCTGTCTGAGTCCCTCTGGGATGGCATTAGGCTGACCATACCTCATGCCTTGGGGTCTCTGAACTGTGGTCAGAATCCCCTGCCTGCTTTGCAGAGGACCTGGCGACTAGGTCCCTCCTCTCCCTCCCCCTTCTCTCCTCTCTTTTCTTCTTTTCTTTGCTCTCCTCTGCTCCCTTCTCTTCTCCTCTCTTTTTCTCTTCTCTCTTCCTATACCCTCTCCTCCTCTTCCCTCTCTTTTCATCTTCTCTCCTCCTCTATTCTCCTTTCCCTTCTCCTTCCTCTTTTCTTCCTCTGTGCTCATTTATTCAACAAAACATTCATTGAGATCCCATCATGTACCAAGGCCTGGATATAAAGCAAAGAACAGCCAGCCCTTGTCTTTTGGGGGAAAGGTGGGGAGATAGAGACTATAAACAAGTTAGTGAGTGGTGAATGGTACCAGGGAAGGGGCAAAGAGGCTCCTTAAGAGGGTGTCAGGCATGTGCTCCAGCTGTTTGGGGGACAGACTATGGACAGGACAGGCCTGGGAAGGGCCTGGCTTGCAGCCAGGGAGGAGCAGAGAGTTGGAGCCAAGATTTCACCTGATGCTTCTGACTGGGAGCAGAGAGGAGATGGGTTCTCACTTGGGCAACTGGGATAGTCATGGGCTGAAGCCACAGAGGAGGCTACTGGGGCCAGGACTGATTAGCAGATAGCCCTTCTCTGTCTTCCTGAACACTTCTCACTTTGCCTCAATCTCTACTCATGGTACAGATTAAGTCACTGCACTAAAATAAAATCATGTCAAGAATCCATATATTTTTATGCATTTTTCTTCTTGAACATCTGTATCTGAGTGATCACATGCTAGAGGACCTCAGGGTCAGCTTATGGGACTCCTTCAGAAGCTCTGGCTATGTGGACCTCAGAACCCAGAGGAAACAGTGCATGGAGCAGTGATGCACTGCTCCTTCCAGCTCTTGGTGGGGCAGCCATGGCTATGCCAGACAGGGTGGCCTTGGAGAGAGGACCTTCCAGGTCCTGTCACACCCAGACCATGTTTGGGGAGGCAACTGATGAGAAATAGTCCCACCATGGGAGGCCCTCAGGGTCACTTGGATGCAAGAGGATATGCTTTGGACCAGCCATGGCATGACCTGGACTGGTGACATGTCCTGGACTGGTCATGGCAAGTAGCCCTGGACTGGCCCACAGGTTGTGTCCCTGGACTGGTCAGTGATGTATGACCTCCGCTTTCAGTTTGTCTGGTTGTCCCAGAGCAACTTTTGCTGGAAAGAAGGGAAAACTCTCAGGGGATGAGGTTCTCAGCCCAAAGTTCAAGACCAGTGACGGTAAGGATACTCATCTGGGCTGCCCCTATTCACCAGCCATTCTCTGTACTGGTGGGAAGAGGGTAGGAGGCCAAGCCCCAGGAGTTATGAAGAAGATAGCTCTAGTTTTGAGCCCATAGGTCTTCTAGCCTTGATTCTGAAGCTTTCATTGCCAGTGCATGGGACCTAGCCCTGTCTTGAATAGTCATGCTTATGCTGACCTGAGGATGCGGTGTCTCCTAGCATGGGAGAACCCATAGCAGCTCCAGAAGCCACAGCCACAGAAGCTTGTAGTGGTGTGGCTCACTCCCACTTAGACAAAGACCCTCAGCATTTTGGGACAGATCTTCCCTTTGATCTCAGTAATTAACACCTCTATGGAAACCTATGCTTCCCCCTGGAGCCCAGGACAAGAGACAAACTGCAGTATTCATCTTAGTTTCCAAGACAGACTTCCCAGGGTAAAATGTGAGACTCAAGCCCAAGACAGGAGCTTAGAGACCATGGGGGAAGACTTCTGCCCCACAGGGACCCTTTTATCTTGAAAGTAGGCCTATACCCCATTTGCTAGTCTGAGATTCATGATACAGCCCCAGCTGAAGTTTCTTTCTGGGGTAGTATTGGAGAATGACGAGGAGATCAAACAGCTGAACCAGGAGATCCGAGACCTGAATGAGTCCAACTCAGAGATGGAGGCTGCCATGGTACAACTACAGTCCCAGGTAGGTAGAGCCTTTTTTTCCCTGGTCTACATTTCCACCCAGAGGCCATCCTGGAACTGTGTGGCAAGTGTCAGTGCTGTGGGGCTGACAGCCAGGTGGTGCTGATGGGGTCTTACTCCAAGTCCTGCTGTCCTACTGGACCAGTCCCATCGAAGTAATTAGTCCATCAGCCCCTTCTTGTACTAGTCATCCTGTCTGTGTTCCCAGTTCAGTTAGTGCTGGTGACCTGTCAGTGCGGCGCCTGGGCCTAAATAGAGCCAGGGCCTCCACACAACTGCACACCAGAGAGTTGCCTACATCCCTCCTATTCTGTATGTTTTTTTTTAATACTGAGGATTGAACCCTAGTCTTTGGCCTTTGTGTTGATCTATATCCCTGGTCCTGTAATTTTTTTTTTCTTGAATTTTTAAACAGGAGCCTACAAAGTTGCCCAGGCTGGACATCTTGCCCTAGCCTCATGCAGTGCTAGAATTATGTGCTAGAATTAGAATTATGTGTGCACCCTCACACCTGGCTTTTAGTCTTCCTTTTTCCTTGAAGACTTGAGCAGATTCTGTCCCTTTGATTGATGGTTGAAGACTCTGAGGAAGGCTTTTGCCCAAATATCCGACCACAACATGTGTGTCATGAGCAAACCTGTGACTCTGTGAAAGGGTTATATGAAGTATTTAAATGCAGGAGTAATATTTTCTCTAAAAGAAGCATTTGCCATCAGAAAAGAAACAGGAAAGGCCTTACTTTGAAAACAAAAACATGCCCCAACCGCTAGCTGTTGAATAGGGACAAGAATAGAGCAACTGGCCTGGGAATAGTGCCCCCTTGTGGCCAGAGGAGGGATACAAGGATAAGAAAGTGACCAGTGTTCAGAGGCAGATGCTGGACATGTTCCAGGTCCACGTGCTGCTCTGTTTTTTCTCCCCAACAAACAGGCTCATCCCACCTACAGCTGCTCAAGAGCCTGGATAAAAATAGCACGTGAAGCTCAGGTAGGATTTTCACTGTGCACTCTAGCATCAATGCAGCATCCCTCAGAATGTGACAGTAACAGAGTGAGAGTAACAATGATATATACTTTCCCAGTCCCTCAACGAAATCTTTGGGTGGGAGACACAGCATGTGTAAGTGTGACTCTGTCATCCTTCCCTTTAAGAGTCCCCAAGGCCCTTATCAGGGTCAGTGGGCTTGAGATAGCCCTTCATATTTCTCTTTACTTGACAAAACCAACTTTTAAAAGTCAGGTGTGGTGGTGCATACCCGTAGTCCCAGCAACCCTGTCCTAGCTTCCCTGAGTTCATATGAGCTTGCAGTTTTAAGGCCAGCCCAGGCAACACAGCAAGACTGTTTCAAAACCAAACCAACTTAAACCAATCCAAGCTAACCCAAACCTATCCTTTAAATGGCAGACTGATACCTTTTCCATAGCATCTCTTCAGAAGGCTTTTGCCCCTTCCTCCCTTTGAGGGAGTTCAGTGAGTTATGGTGACTGCAGAAGGGTCAAGACAAAGGGAACCCTCCCCATAGTCCTTTAAAGCCACAGGCTTGCATCAGATGGCAGAAGTGTGCTTGCCTCTAATCTGCAGCACCTGCAGGAGATAGTGACAGGAATTCACTATCCCTGCCTAGTGCCACATATTGTCCAACTTTTGCCCCAGGGTTTCTTGGAGATGCACAGTCCTACTGGGGGCTGTCCTTTAACACCAAAGACCTCAGGGTCAGTAAACCTTGTACAGGCTCAGGGATAATGTGCAGAGGGGAAGAAACTTTCCAGTGTATGACCTGTAGACCACATGCTTGGGAAGCTAGGGAAGCAGTTTGTTGGTCTTTTTGGTGAGGAGATGCTTGGTACTCTCAAGGTAGGTATCACTGTTCCCATCTTACAGACAGAAACAGGAAGCTTGATGGAATTAAGTGTATAGCTAGTGTGAGCTGGGACTGAGCTCAGGGTGCCACAGAGTCAGTCTGTGTCCTTGCTTTGCCCCTAGGATGGATGACACACAGTGGACCATAGCCATGTGCAGTCCCTGGAGCAGTCACTAAATCTGCTCCCATCTTTGGTAGGGTTCAGGTTGTTTCCAGAGGACTTTGCTTCCTCCATGCCAGGACCATGGCGCTGCCAGCTCCTTCCTTGAGGAAGGGATCCCATGGGGAGGCAGGTCCTCTTGTCCCATCCCTGGGCTCTGTCTTCTCCTAGAGAGATGTGAGGTGTGATCAGTGTATGCCCAGTAGAACAGAGCCAAGGGCAAGTGGCGCTTCCCACCTCTCTCTGGCCTAGATCTCCTCCATGGAAAAAAACCTGAAGAACATCGAAGAGGAAAACAAGCTCATTGAGGAACAGAATGAAGCCTTGTTTCTGGAGCTGTCTGGGCTGAGCCAGGCCCTCATCCAAAGTCTTGCCAACATTCGCCTTCCACACATGGTAGGCACCTACTCCAGGGATTCTTTGGGGATCAGGGAGGGCAGGGGCCCTTTTACCTATGCTTCTGGGTTTTGCTGGAAGGGTCGTTCGCCATTTGTGGGAGTTCCCTGTGCTCTGACTGGCCTGGAAGCTGTTTGTCACAGGGGCTTGAGCCTCCTGAGTAGCTCATGAATCCAAGTAGGTTAGTTTTGGAAAAAGTGAGTCAGTCACTGGGATTGTGGCAGACATAAATGCCTATGGGTGTTTTGGCGTAGGGGGTGGGGCAGCTGCCAGTACTGCTCATCATGGGTTGGAGTGGGAATGGAGGCTGACATTTCCCTACTGGTTTTCCCTGCATGGGGCCCACTGCATGGGCAGGGCTTGCTAACCTGGCTCTGTTTCCTAGGAGCCAATTTGTGAACAGAATTTTGACGCCTATGTGAGCACCCTCACCGACATGTATTCCAACCGGGACTGCTACCAGAACCCTGAGAACAAGGGCCTCCTGGAGACCATAAAGCAGGCCGTGAGGGGCATCCAGGTCTAGGCTGTGACATGCTGCAGAGGACCCACCTGGCTCCCACGTTTACCTCCCGTGCCCTGCTACATGCGGCGGGGACCTCTAACTCACAGTGACTTCTAGTTGGCAGGCTGGGTGTGGCCTCAGGCAGGTTTGTCCGAAGGATGCCTGGAAATTAGTGTGTCCTGTGATGCCCCTTTAGGCCCAGGCCTCCTCACACAAGTGCTCGGGACACTGAAGTATTACAAAGTGATTTATTTTTGTTTTCTGAAAAAAATCTGAAGAGCAGCTCAAAGTCTCCAGTGGAAGCTCATGGACAAGGTTCTCAGGGAAGTTTTGGAGTTTTGCAACCACAGTATTTCTTTGTTTGTTGAGGCTGGGAGGGCAGCTGCAGGCTTGATGGCCAGGGGTCTCCTCCTGGAGGTCATGCCTGAGGCTGTATGTCTGTGCTCAGTGAGGCCCATGTGGCAAGTGTTTTCTTTTTTCATTTAATTCAACTTTGTGTTAGAATGGGACAAAGCTCTGTTTCAGAGCTGAAATAAAGAGTAGGCCTTCCAATAGAGGGTACCACAGTTGCAAACATCCAACCCACTCAGCTCCAGGAATTTTAACCTTTGAGGCCCCTGAAAATCAGCATCCTATCTGGGCAGCTGGCATCCTGAGGCTGTGCAGACCTATGTGGCTTGGGTTCCCCCTTAAGATGTGATGTTCAAGCCCAGGTCCATCCAGGCCACTGGGCTACCCCTGCCCTGGTTGTAGATGGGCTTGTTTAGTGTCAAAGGTGGGGACAGCATCAGTGATGTCAGGGGTGAATTCCTCATGGGAGACTGCTGAGGTTTCATTTCTGTTTAGATCATTCAAGATGCAAAAGAAAAGGTAAATTTTAATTTAATGTGTTAAAAACACAGTGTTCCTACCATGTAAATATTCCAAGTCAACTGTGACTGCAATTACAAATTAGTATTTAAAAGTAGAGAAATTGCACTTCCTGGAAGACGTTGAAAGTAGTTAGTTTAATTATTCTGTAAATTATTTAATTTTGTCAAGATGTAAGTATTTATATTCACACCCTCTTATGTTAATATCTGTTATTTATTTAACATTTTTATTTATTAATTTTTTACAATGTCACTAGACCCCACACTAGGGCACCATAAGAGTGAAATAAGGAAAATCAAAGCAAAAGTAATTATTTGACTATTAGATAGGCCACAAAAACATCTTGATATAACTTCTAGTTATAATTTTGATGCAACCAACTTATTTTTTATATATTTTGTTATTTATTCTTTTAATAATAGAATTTTTAAAAAAGTATTTTGTAACCGAGGAATTTTGATAATTTGGGGATTTTTTTCTTCCCCTTGGTCCAATGGAGAGAAAGCTGTTTTGGTTTTCTTGTTTTCCTTTTTTTGGGTTCCTTTGTTGCAGCCACAACAGCAATTGGAATTTTGTATTTATTATTATTTAAGTGTAGCGCAGCTGTGTGTGCTCCTGCGTGTTTCTAGTGTTATGTTTGTGGCAGTTCTCCTGGCTGAGTCCCATTGCTGTGCAGGCATGCTGGCTGTGGCCAGCGCCAAACAGTGGCCCAAAATCAGGGGCCACACTGTATTGGGCCCCTGGCAGCCCTGATACTGTGACCCTCCTTCCTCAGGAAACGCACTGGACCCACAGCACTTCGTTTGTGTTTGGAGGGTGATTTCCTAATAAAAAAATCTGACTTGAGTTGGTGCCATGGTCTGCTCCTCGCCCTCCTGGGAGTATGTGGGTGGTGGTCAGGAAGGGCGGGCTGTCCCATCCAGATAACACAGGTGCTCTTGCCCTGGGTCCGCTCAGCCAGAATCTCCTTCTGAACCTATCTTCCACCAGGTGTATTCTATAATGTCTCAGTCATTGTATGCTGCCTTGTCCCATGAAATCAGGTATGCACAAATCAGCATTCTTCCCAGGAGTTTTCTCTTGGGTCAGGGAGAACAATATTCCTGGGGTATGTAATGTTGATGCACCATTTCTCTAGCCACTGGGGTATGTAATGTTGATGCACCATTTCTCTAGCCACAAGTCAGTGTTAGTTCAGACATTCTGGAAGGAGATAGTGCTGGGTAATGAGGTGGAAAAGAGAGAAGATTAGCATTCTAAGGAAAGCTTCAGAGCGTCTGGATTCAACTGTGCTTAAAGACAGGGTATTTGGAACTTTCCAGTTACTCGAGGCAATCAAGTTCTTTCTCCTCGTTCTTTTTTCCTCCTTCTTTTCCCTTTACTCTTCTACTTCTTCTTTTTTTTTTTTTTTTTTTTTTTTGGTTTAAGCTAAAGTGCATTGGCTTTTTGGTCTTGCAGATGCAATTCTTCATTGTTGCAATTTTGTATGAGGTCTTGCCAGGGACAAACTTAAATTTGAGGTGTCTAGTCACATTCAGCCTAAATGGAACTCTCGTCATGACCTATGGAATCTGGCTCTGAGGGCAGATGCTGAGCTCCCTCCTGCATCCAGACACAGGACCTACCTTCAGTGATAAATTCTTAGAAATTTTAGGTTTCATTTCTAGTCTTCGCTTCAGTCAGACAAGGTTCAGGGTACTTGGACGGAGGTGTGAATGCAGTGCAGAGCATGTGCCAGCACACACTAGTGGGTGATGCAGAACCTGTGCAGCAGTAAGGAAGGGCTTTTAGGAGTTATTTTTGACCCCATTTGGCACAGGCAACCTATGGTCTGAGGTTGTGCGACAGATGCTGGGGATAGGTCTGGGTTTGGGAAGGGTGATTCTCAGAGTCCCTGCTGCAGGCTAAGGTGAAAGAATTCTGGAGGCAGGAGAGTTGGTCAGACAATATGACCTGTGACAGCCCTTGGGGTTATAAGGAGCAAAAGAAAACTGCTGGGGCCCTATCTTGGTTGCCTGGTGGAAGTCAGGAGCCAAGGCCAGTACTGTGGAGGAATGAGACAGCACTGAGTCTGTCCCCATGTGAAGGCAGCCAGCCAGGGCTCAGTTCCTTAGTCCTGTTCCCTCTCCTGCTCATGGTTTTTGCTTCTCTGGCTTTTGATGGTCTGTCAGCTCTCTTGACCATCCTGACCTTAAAACTGTCTAGTTTAGGTCCCTCAAACCAGAGCCTCTTCCTAATGACATCCAGGCATAGATGCAAGACTTATTTAAAAAACTTGCAGATAATTCTTAAGAGCAGCAACAGTAAGAACCACTGAAGCATGTGAAAGGATGTGAGGTGCATATGATAGTCCTCATCATCAGCAAGCTGTGTTGGAGTCTGATGACTCATCAGTTTGCCTTGCTCTCTGTGCAACTGTTAGCTGGCCTAAAGAGCTGTGGACATGGTGTGGGTGGGAAGAGGGCCCAGACTGGCAACACAACAGCTGTGGCTGGGTGTGCAGTGAGGGTATGGAGGGCTTTGGAAGTGGGGGTGGGGGTGCAGGGGTCATATCCCAGCATAGATTTCTGCTCATAAGCAGAGGACTGGTGAGCAACTGAGGAAACAGTAGAACCTAGTCAAGTGTGGGTTCCAAACTGAGTCCTATCCTGGCCCCAGCTTCTCTGCCCAGGCCCAAGGCTAGCAATGACAAAGTTGCCCCAGCAGGCAAGCACTGAGGGGTATAGTAGTGTGGGCAGGTGCAGAAGGGGTCTTCTGGTGGGTTTCTGAAGATTTCAGAGGGATCTTGGAGAAGGGCATCCCTGGGGCAGAGGATCTTTGGTCTTTAAAGAGTCTGACATATTAAGGAGACTGCTTTGATCCTATATGACCATTGGGTTCCCCAAACTCTGCTTCCCCAACTCCAGGATTCTGGGAGATACAGTTAGTTTAGGCTTGGGGTTTTGAGTCCTTCACGTCTTTGAGATAGCCCAGTTTTATTCAACATGATCACTGGGCTTCTGAGGTTGAGTTGAGACCTGAGTTGAGTTCTGAGGTTGAGCCCTGGATACACCAGGGCTGGGCTTGCCAAGTGGCTGGCTCTATAGAGCAGAGATGCATGGCAGCTCCTCCATCCTTGAGAAGGTAGTACTGTGGCTGTTCATGATGTTAGACAGCTGCACGACTCCATGGATTATGATAGTTTGAGTATGATAGGATGATCCATAAGAAGATACTCTGTCCAGTGTGGAAGGTTTGGCTGGGCCACCGGCTTGCTAGGAACCAGGATAGAATGCCTTCTGGTCTCTAGTATATGTTCTTTCCAGGTTTACTTTTGGTCTGGGACTGCTATCCACAGGTAGGCCTTTTCTTCCTACTTGCAGACCCTCTTTTTGGACCTTCACAGAGAATAAAACTCAAGGCTTTCTCTAGAGAGAGGGAGTGTTCCACTGGCTCCCAGGGTCAGTACAGGGATCTGGAGTATCTTCTGGCTTCTGAAAGTTCTTTCCACCAGTTGTCTTTGTTCCAACAATTGTCCATGTCCAGCAGAACCTTGTGCTGCCAGTTCTTGGAGGTTGTGGGATATGGTCTGTGTTGGTTCTGAGGTTCCTACACTCTGACTGGAATACAGTATTTTGCATCTCCTAGGCCACTGGTCTTGCATCTGTAATTTTTCTGGCTTCTGAACTGTATGTCCCCTGTCCTGCCAATTTATGACTTAAGAGCTATCATTTTGAGAGAGAAAGAGGGAGAGAGAGATGGAAGGAGAAGAAGAAGGAGGAGCAGGAGGAGGAGGAGGAGGAGGAGGAAGAAGAAGAAGAAGAAGAAGAAGAAAAAGAAAGAAGAAAGCAAGAGAGAGAAAGAGAGAGAGCAAGCTCTCAGGTAGAGATGTCCATTTCTGCTTTCTTTACTTGAATGCTGTGCTCATATGTGGTGAGTGTAAGACTGCCCTATCATGTAGAGGGGAATCCAGCTCTGTACAGTATGCATTACCCCATGAAATTTAGGTAAGACTCTCCTATTATCTTCAAGGGCCCCTTACAGAGTGCCTGGCAGAACTGAGCTTCAGGATGTTGGAGTCAGGCCCTTGCCTTGTGCCTACCCTATCTGGCTCCTGGCTGCTCCTATTGTCCTTACCTGAACACTTTCCACTCAGTGTCTGCAGTATGTAAGCCTCCTGTGCAGGCTCATCTAAAGCCTGACCTTTCTTCCTTCCCAATTTCTGTGCCTCTTTGTCTCTCTCTACAGCTGCTTGTTGGTGCTTCTTGGGGGCTGCTCTAGCTCACATCCTGGTCTTCTTCTCTTCATCTTTGATGATGTCTGCTGAATAATATAGCTCTACAACATTCCCAAAGTCTACCTCTTCCAGTTCCAAAACCTCCTCCTGTTCTTCTTAGATGCCCCACAGGCATGTAGTTTGGTGCCAGACAGTCACTGGCTTCTTTCAACCTGGCCCTTCCTTTGCCCAGCAAGGTACTAACCCCTAGGTGGTGGTTTCATGTCCAGACAACTATGCCTACATGGATGGCCAACTTGGTGATATGTGCCACCTAAATAGGTAAACTGAGAAGCAGCTCCAAAGAAATAAAAATGGATGGTTAAGGGGGCCTGTAGAAAGCAGTGCAGGGATATGTGTGTGAACCATGTAAACTTAGAGACTTTTTTAAACTCCAAGGGAACCCTTCCCAGTAAATGGAGTGACAGTTTAGCTGAGGTGTCTGTTCAGACTGGTTTTGTTTCCTGAGGGCTAGCAATATGCCTGGAATCTTGTTGGCCAATTCAGACCTTGAGGGACATACCTGGACCTCCCTGAAGTTGGAGGAGGTGGTATGACTTCAACCCTTTAGAGCCAGGCTGAACACTCTCAGTGTTAGGAGCTTGGAAAGAGACAGGAGATTCTGCATAGCTTTTCTCTGCTCATGGGACCCAGGAAGGAAAAGCTGAGAAGAAAAGTGCAGCCACTTCTCTAGTACCTGCCAATGAATGCTCTTCTTTGGACCCACTCGTTCTTGATCCACGGGCACTTTCTGCCACATTAGATGTGTTTATCTGTTTCTTTCCCATCCTGTCTAAAGTGTTATCCTTATCCTTAATTTTACTTAATTCTGCTACAGTCTTCTCAGTGGAAGCTGTCAAAACATAATTTCTCATAATGCTTAGGTCTAAAGATTGTGGAGTCATTTGACACCCACTAAGTTTTAAAGACCAAGCGTATGTGTCCATGAATTCCACCTGTGGCTTTTAGGACTACTGCTTGGGACCCTCAACCTCAGGTTGATAATCTGAGATCCAATCAGGCACCAAACCTAGAATGGCTCCATAAAAGTTGCCCCAGGTCCCAACCCACACAGAAGCCTGATCTGGCTCAGCTCTGAGCAGGTACAGGACAGAAATAAGGACTATCTGATCTTGAGCCATTTTTACATGCACAGGCTTATTTCATATCTCAACCTCCTGTGATACAGACTATAGGATTGCCCTCTTCATGCAGATAGGGAAACTGAGGCACAGGAGGTTGTTCCAAGGTCACATAGAGAGTTGTGCTGACAGGGTATACCCACAAGCTCCTAACTCTAGGGTTGGTGCCTCAGTTGCTACATGGGGATGCCCTTGGGGGGCTGTCTATTCAGAAGGAGGGTGCCATATCTGCTGGATTCCTTTCAAAACAGATCCAGTGAGTGTCTAAGGAGCCATAGAAGAAGGATCTGCCATGGCCCAAGGCCAATGGAGGCCCTTGGTTCAGTGGAAAGAGCCGGAACTCACAGCTGTTTTGCCTCTGCTCAAGGAGTCCTGGCTAATGTCTTTGCCTCGTGGTTGCTCTGGTCATTTCCCAGGACAGGTGGGGCTGGCTGGAGACACCAAGGTGTCCTTAAAATGGAGGTAGTTTCTCCAATCCATGTGGAGAATGATACATTGGGTGGGAAGAGTTGTTGAGAAAGCCCAGAAGTTGTCCAGGGAATGCTCCTTTGTGGATTTTTACTGGACCTGAGGGAAGCAAGGGTCACCCTATGGGTGTCCAGGGCAGTAACAGGGAAGCTGTTGTGAAGGAGAAGACTGGGGACAGTGAGGAGGTGGGCAGAGCATGGCTAGGGCAGAGTAGAGGAGCAAGGGATGAAGAGGGCTCATGCACAGTCAGACCAACAGTCTGAGATGTGAAATTCTGGAGTGTGAGCAGCAAGGTGATCTTGACAACTTGTTTTCTGGTTTACTGTTGACTTAAGGTCCTTGAGGCCAAGGTCCTATTACACTAACTGTGTACCCCTGGGTCCAGAGCAGGATTGACCCTTTATAGAAAAACCACACATAGTACTGAGTGCATGAGGGGACGAAGAGAAGTCAGAGGGCTTCAGAGCCAGCCTTGATTCACTGGGGACATCTGGGTGGGTGTTGGCATAAGATGGGGGCTTTCATAAGGTGTTTCCTCACTCAGACCCTAGCCCTAGGCTGCCTAGGAAGAGTCAACTTGGAGCTAGCCTCTTAAAACTTGGCAGCTGGTACCCCCACATATAGGCAGTGAGCCTAGGTCACCACCACCTCTGACACTCCTCACATTTACCTTCCTTTCTCTGCAATTCCATCTGTGGTGACCACCATGCTCAGCTGAGAGCCAGGCCTGGTGTCTGACCATGGCTGCTGCCAGGGTTTGGAGCCATAGCCTTCATATCTGTACTCATAAGGCTGGATGCCACATGCTTGTGCCCTATGAGTGGATTCATCTGCTTCCACAAGCTTCTCCAGGACATGCCAGCTATGGGCAGCAGTTTCTGGCGTGTCTCCTACTTCTCCAAGTCCACTTTCCCCTTGGGTTTCCCTCTGGCAATTCACAAGAGACATTGAGGAAAGGACTAGAGCAGGGGGAGAGACTCCAAGTTCCTGTCAGTGGCAGCAGTGTCACTGAGACCTTGACCTGCGAAGTGAAGAGCAGCTCTGCCTCTGCTTCCTGACAGCCTTGAGGCCTGCATCAGCAAGGTCTCCAAAGACAGACATATGTAGCTCTGATACAGACCCAGCTCAGGGAATATAGCTGACCTTCTCAGATCCATTTCTGGTGCCCATGCATGGTTAACTTTTTATTAAAGTAGTTTAAGATGAGAACATATTTTTAAGAACCCCTTCCCAACCATTCTCCACATGTGATCTCACCAGCGTTTCTGGTGAATGCTCTTTAAGACTGTGTGGTGTGCACAGAAGGGAGCACTTGGTACCTGCCCAAAGACTGTTATTTACATCCTGTGGTTACAAAGTGAGAAAGAACTACTTTTTTTCTTTTTGATTATCTAGTCTCCTCCCAACACGACAGTTGTGTAGTGGTGACACCTGGTGGCAGTTTCTGTGTTTTATCATTCCCATGGCTTCAGCTGCGCACTTACCCTCTGGGTCTTTCCTTAGGATGCTACTTGCCTCCAGTTCAGCACCAACAGAGCCAGCAGTGTTTGATACCTGTGGGCAAGAATGGCAGAGGCCAGGACTTGGAGACTGGAGGCAACAGCACACAAAGATGTCAATGATTGGCACAGGGAAGAACAAGTTGTGGTTGCCAGAGGGACACTGACCACATGTTCACCCCCTTTCTTGGCAAAGAGAACTGGGAGGGACTTTGGGCAGCGCTTCCCGTGGAGCACAGGGAAGCTGCAGTGCATCATCTGTGGAGCCTGTCTTACCACCTCCTCAACCCTGCCCCAAGACAGCCTTCTTGCCACCAAATCCTGAGCAGGGCAAGGCCTGGTGGTGTTTGGACAGGAAGCTTTTCTTCTTCAAGAATAGGGTGTGGTTTTTAAAACTCTTGGAAGATAAAAAACATTTTTCCATTGTTGTTACTTTGAAGCAACGTGTGCCTATCGTAAAAACGGTCACAACACAGACGTAAATAAAGTGGTGTCTTTGGTGGGGACTCACATACAGGAAGATATGTGGGTCTTATGCATTGACCCATGCAATTGCAGTGCCCTTAACACCTGTCAGATCTGTATTTCCATCTGTTATCATTTGCTTTCTGCCTAAAAAACTTCCTCTAACATTTCACATTGGGTAGTTCTGATGCTGAATTATTTTAGATTTTAGATGTCTGGAAAAAACTTTCATTTTTAAAAAAGTAATAAACTTTAATTATGAGAACAGTTTTATGTTTACAGAAAGTTTGACCAGGTAGTACAGGGTGCCATAGGACAACTCCCACATTTTGTATAGTTCCACTCCCACATTTTGTATAGCTCTGTTGATTGATATTATGGAAAAGTAAAAACTGTAGAAAGAGTAAAAAGTTTAGAGCCTGGAGGTGGGCTGGGGAAGAAAATGAACAGTGCATCATGGAAGATTTTTATGTGAAATGATTCTGTATGATATAATGGTGGACAAACCATTACACATTTGTCAAAACCTAAAGAATGTTCAGCACCAAGAACATTAAGAAACCCTAATGTAAACTGTGGACTTGAGGTAATAGTAACGTATCAGTATTGGTACATAAATTGTAACAATGTACCACACTAATATACATTGTTAATAACAGCCTTTGTATGCATTCTGTAGCTCATTCTTTTTATCACTGATTAATATTCTATTTTGTAGACATACCACAATTGCTTATCATTCACCTATTGGATACTATGTTGGTTGCTTCCAAGTTTTGGTAATTAAGAATTAAGGTGTTATATATCTATATATCTAGTATCTACATGTAGTTTTAGTGTGTATACATCTTAGTCTTTGGGCAAATTCCTAAGAGTACAAGTGTTTGATTTCATGGCTAGACTATGTCTAGTTCAGTAAGAAACTGCCAACCTGTCTTCCAAATTGGCTTTACTATTTTACACTCCCACAAGCAATGGATGAATATCCTTGTTGTTTGGGTCACTCTATTTTTTAAAATTTCTAAATATTATTAGTATATGTTTATAGTTCATGAAGTTTACAATCATCCTGTGGAGTGCTTACACAGCTTGTTTCTTTTTTAATCCATTTCCCCTTTCTTTCCCTTCCCTCCTTCCTCCTCTAATTCCCCTATCCCATTTTTCATTCTTGTTGATATTATTAATCTTAGCTCATGTTACAGCATATCATGTTTACTTTAATTGAGGTTATTAGGCCATCACCTCTCTCTCTCTCTCTCTCTCTCCCTCTCTCTATTTTTAAATCTTTTTGGGTACTGGGAATCAAACGCACAACCTCGTACTTGTCAGTTAGACACTTTGCTGCTGAGCTATATCCCCAGATAACTGAGGCATATCTTTATTTTACTTATTTTCCCCTTATCCTGCTCCTTGCCTCTTGTATGTCTCTTGGGTTATTTCCTTATTACAAGAGATCTATCTCCTTGTCCCTTCCTAACCATCTTTATTAGTCTCTTTCTTTGTATTTTGCTTCACTCAATCAAGAATATCACCATTTAGTATTCAAGCTTGTGATTCTCATTTATTTCACTTGACATTGTATTTTCCAGGTGTATTCACTGTCCTACAAATGTGTCAAATCTGTTATTCTTTATAGCATAGTAGTATTCCATTATATATAGCTATCACATTTGCTTTAACCAATCATCTCTTGATGGGTATAAAGGGTTTTTCCAGAATCTAGTTATTACAAGTAGTGCTACTATAAGCATTGGTATGCATGTATTGCTGTAGTATGATATCCTGAGCTCTTTGGGGGAAGACACCTAGCAAGGGGATTGTAGGAGATTTCAGTTCCTTGAGAACCCTCCATACTAATTTACATAATGGTTATACTAATTTACATTCCCACTAAAAATTAAGGAGGGTTCCTTTTTCACCACAGCCTCACCAGCATTTGTTATTGTTTAGTTTATTAATGGTTGCCATTCTTTAATAAGACAGAATCTTAGCATTGTTTTAATTTTCATTTCTCTGAAATGGCCAGAGATATTGAACATTTTTTCATATATTTGTTGACCATTTGTATTTCTTCCTCTGTGAAGCATGTGCTCATTTCTCTTGCCCACTTCTTGACTAGATCTTTAATTTTGAGTGGTTTAATTTTTTAGTTCTTTATATATTTTGGATATTAGTCCTCTGTCTGAGGAGTAGCTTGCAAATTTTTCCCCCATTCTGTAGGTTGTCTCTTTACTGATTGATCCTTTTGCTGTACATAGTTTTTAATCAGATATAATCCAGCTTGTTGAGTCTTATTGTTATTTCTTGTGCAGTTGAGTTTCTGTTTAGAAAAACTGTTCTTACACCATGTCTTCAAGTTGTTTTTACCTATGTTATCTTCCAGTAAGTTTAATGTTTCTTTTAATGGTTAGAGCTTAGATCCATTTTGATTTTGATTTAGTATATGTTGAGAGATTAAGGTCCAGTTTCAATCTTCTGCACACAGATAACCACTTTTCCCAGTACCACTTGTTCAATAGTCTACTTTTCCTTTAACATATGCTTTGGGTACCTTTGTCAAAGATCAAATAGCTGAATGTGTCTGTGGAAGTTTCTGTATCCTCAATTCTGTTCCTTTGACTCACATATCTGTTTTTATTTTACTACCATGCCATTTTTATCATTATTGCTTTTATTATAGCTTGAAGCCAGGTATTGTAAGGCATCCTGCTTTGCTCTTGCCCAGTACTGCTTTTGATATTCTGTGCATCTTCTGGCTCCATTCTGTATTTTAGGATTGTTTTCACTAGTTATGTACAGTATGCTGTTAGTATTTTTTATTGGAATTGCATTGAATCTGTATAGTAGTTTTGGCAGTGTGGCCATTTCTATAATATTGATGCTGCCTATCCAGGAGCAAGTGACATCTTTTTATTTTCTCATGTCCTCTTCAATCTCCTTTTTCAGAGTACTGTAGTTTTCTCTGTAGAGGACTTTCACTTTCTAAGTTAGGTTAATTTCTAGGTATTTAATTTTTCTTGATGATACTGTGAATGGACTTATTTTCATAGTTTCCTTTTCATCGCATGCATTATTGGTGAACACAAGTGCTAATGATTTTTGTGTGTTGATTTTGTGTTCTGCGTCATTGGTGAAGTTTGTTATTAATTCTAGGAGTTTTGGGGCCTTCTATATAGAGTATTGTGTCATCTGAAAAAATGATTATTTAAGTTTTTCCTGTCCTATATGTATCACTTTAATCTTTTTATCTTGCCTAATTGCTCTGGATAATGTTTCAAGTACTATGTGAATAGAAGAGGTGATAGTGAACATCCTTGTCTGGCTCCTGATTTTAGGGGGAATTATTTTAGCTTTTCCCCATTTAGTATGATACTGGTTATTGGTTTGTTTGTCATATATAGCTTTTATAATATTAAGTTATGATTTTTCTTTACTGTTTTCTTTAGAATTTTTTAAATCATAAAGGGATGTTGCATTTTGTTGAAAGTCTTTTCTGCATCTATTGCTAAGATCATATGGTTTTTGATCTTGCTCCTTATCAAAGTTATTCTTCTCTCATTGCTGAGATAAAATATCCAACATCCAAAGTTAAGGTAGGAAAAGATTATTTAGCTCACAATTTGTAGAGGTTTCAATCCATATCAGCTGGCTCCAAGGCAGGGTGGTGTGACAGAGGGGTAAACATTCATGGCAGGAGAAGACAGCAAAAGCAACAAGAGCAAAAGGGGAAACAAGCATCTTTCTGCCCCTTTTATCTTATCCAGACTGCTGGGATTACGATGGTAGAAATCCAATCAGTGGAGTGATCCATCAATTTCCCATCCTTAATCCCAGCACCCTTAATCCCAGCATTGCACTAGGAATCAGTCACAAACTCTAGATTCAGCTACATCCAGAAAAAGTCCTCCATGACTGCATGAGGCTTTGGGAGGACATATAGACACAAACCATAACACTACTGTTTATGTGAGGTATTACATTTATTGACATACATATGTTGAACCATCTTTGCATCTGTGGCATGAAACCTACTTGATCAAGATGTGTGATCTTTTTGGCAATGTGCTGAATTCTATTTGTTAGTATCTTGCATCTCTGTTTATTAAGGAGAATAGCCTATAGTTTTATTTTTTTAGTTGAGTCTTTTTCTGGTTTGTGGATCAGGGCAATATCGGCTTTCACAAATGAGCTTGGGAGTACTCTATCCTTTTTAATTTCTTTGAAGAGCTTGAGGAGTGTTGGCATATAATATCCTTAAAAGTTCTGCAGAATTCAGTAATAAATCCATCAGGTCCTGGTTTTTTTTGGTCAGTAGATTATTACTGTGTCAATTTCATTGCTTGTTATTGGGTTGTCAAATAGGTCTTCTTGAGTCAGTTTTGGTAGTCTGTATGTTTATAGGAATCTATTTGTTTAAAATTTTAACTTCTTGGAATATTTTTTGAAGTAGTCACTATCTTCTGGATTTTAACAGTGTCTTTTGTGATTTCACCTTTTTCATTTCTTTAGAGTTTTTTTTTTTTGAGACAGAGTTTTGCTGTATAGTTTAGGATGGCCTTGAACTCATTAAGTAGTCAAGGCAGGCCTTGAACTCATGGCACTCCTGCCTCAGCCTACCAAGTGCTGGGGTTACAGGTGTATGCCAACACATCTGGCTCCTTTTTCATTTCTAATTGCCTTAATGTGGGTCTTTTCTTGCTTTCTGTTGGTAAGCCCATCTAGGGGCTTATCTATTTTATTTTTTAAAAGAATCATGTCTTCAGTTTTTTCTTTTATTTTTTACATTTTTAAACCTTTATTTAATTTATTTCTTTTTTCATCTTCGTAATTTCCTTCCTTAATTTCAGTTTGGGACTGGTTTGTTGTTGTTTCTCGAGTATTTTAAGATTTCTCATACAGTAATTATTTGATCTTGCTCTGTCTTCCTAAGTAAGCACTGATTGTGATAAATTTTCCTCTTAAAATTGCTTTCACAATATCCCAGAGGTTTCAACAAATTGTACCACCATTGTCATTAATTTCCAGAAATTTTAAAAGTTTCTGGTTGTTTGGAAGTATATTGTTAATTTGCCAGGAGCTTCTGTATTTTCTGAAATTTCTTGTCATCGATCTCTATTTTTTATTGCACAATGGTCTGATAGTATGCATGGGGTAATTTTTTTTTCTTTCACATGTACGTAAGCAGGCTTTGTGGGCTAGTATGTGATCTATTTTGGGAAAAGTACCAAGTGCTCCTGAAAAGAATGTATACTCCACTGTAGGAGGTGAAATATGTTCAAGGGTGTAGTTCCGTTTTAAAGTTTCTTTCTTTCTTTCCCTTTCTTTCCTTTGTTTAGTTGATCTCTTTGTGCAAGTAGAGTGTTAAAATACTTCACTATGATTGTGTTAGTGTGTATTTGATCTTTTAATTTTAGTAGCTACTGTCTTATATACATGCTCTAGTATTTGGTTCATATATGCTTATCAGTGTTCTCTATTCTTGTAGTATTGTTCCCTTAACTAGTATGTAGTGATCTTTTCTGTCTCTTCTAATCAGTTTTAACTTGAAGTTTACCATATCTGATATTAGAATTGTTATTCCTGCTTGTTTTCCAGGTCCTGGTGCATGAAATGTGGTTTTCCATCCTTTAATTTTTAGTCTATGAATATCTTTTTTAATTAGATGAGTTTCTTGAATGCAGTAGACTACTGGATTCTTTTTTTGACCCAGTCTGTCAGTCTGTATCTTTTGAGAGTTGAGACTGTTAACACTGAGAGATATTACCAAGATGCATTGATTATTTACTAGCATTGCTTTCTTTATCTGTTAGTGTATCACTTGTTTTTCTTTTCCTGATTTTTTTGTTGCTGTTTATCCACTGACATCACTAATTTGCTCTGTGTTTTTAGCTGTCTTTTATTTGTTGTTTCTGTCAAGAATATCCCTATTTTCTCTAGAGCTGGTTTGGCACTCACATATCTTTTGAGCTGGTCTTTTTCATGAAATACCTTATTTTTCTGTCTATTTTGAAGGATAGCTTTGCTGGGTAAGTTAGTCTGGGTTGGAAGTTATTTGCTGTTAGGGCCTGAAATACTTTACTCCAAGCTCTTATAGCCTTTAGGGTTTGAGTTGAGATGTCTGTTATGTTTCTAATTGTTTTATTTTTTAAAATTAGTGTGTGATTATTATATGTGATTTTTTTCATTTTTCTCTGGCTACTTTTATTTATTTATTTATTTATTTATGTTTCAGTACCGGGGATCGAACTCATGACCTCAATCTTGCCAAGCAGGCGCTTAAGCCACTGAACTAAATCCCCGGCCCCTCTGGCTACTTTTAAAATTTTGTGGTTTTTGGAAGGATATCTGTTAATTTAATAAGGATGTCCCTTGGTGAGCTTTGTTTGTTTGGAAACAGAGTGTCACTGTGTAGTGCAGGTTGACCTTGTACTTACTTGTGTAGCCCAGATTGGCCTCAAAATCATGGCTTCAGCTTCCCAAATGCTGGGATTATAGGCGTGAAACACCATGTCCATCAGTAAGCCTTTTTTTCCCTCATAATTGTTTGGTTTTCTATAAACATCACTTACTTGTATGTTAAGCTCTTTTATTTGGGAGTTTTTCTTCCATGATTTTCAAAACCATGTTAGTGAATCCATCTAGGCTATCTTCTAGTTCTCCTCTAACTCTGACTATCCTTAGATTGGTCTTCTTGTCATCTAGTAGTTGCTAGATAGTCTTCTCTTGTTCTCTTATTTTCTTTTTTGAGTTCTTTATTGCAGTTCACTATTTTGTCCTCAATATCAGATACTCTGTCTTCACATTTTCCATTTCTGCAATGTGTGAATTCTATAGTCAGGTAGTTCTGTCTGACATCTTTTTGAGGATTCTATATCCTTGTTGAATCTGTCATTCAAATTTTGAACTGTTCCGTTTAGCTCATCCAGCTTTTTTTTTTAAACCTAGTTCTCCCAGAATCACCATAGGCATATTGAGTGAAGTTTTGGTTCATTTCCTCTTTCCTCTATTTTCTTCATCCCTTCTGTGAACTTTTCATAGATTTCTGCTACCTGGTATTTGTTTTCTTCTCCCTTTGTGATCCCTTGCTCTGCCTCAGAGAGTTAGGGAGATTCAAAGATCATCTGTTTCCTTGTTTCTTCATTCTATGTGTATCTTTGTTTATTTGCATATATATATGCCCCTTTTTAGAGGGGAGTTACTGCATGTTGGGAGATGACAGAAGTGAGGTGAGTTTGTAGTTTATTTGGAGATTTTTAGTAGGATGTTGCCTTCCCATGAATAGTTTTCAGCTTTGTATGTCCAGTTTTAGTATTTATTTCTTGTGTTATTTACATTAAGTGATTTGGACTCTTTCCCTATGTTTTGTTGAATTACTTCTGGTTCTAACAGCATCCGCAGATTCAATCTTTGCAGGAATTCTTGCAAAGTCTAAGTTCTTGGGTTAGGAATTTTTGCTTCCCTCTCCCTTGGTGTGATGGTGGATTCAGTAGACATTCACTGGCATGAAGTTTGTCCACTATGTCAGGAGTATTCCTATGGAATCAAGTCTTAAAACACTTCTATATGATAGTATCTGCAGTTATACTTCCCCCTCTTTATCTCTTCTCTAAGCACATTATGACAGTTTATTATTTCTGGTTGTTCTGACATGAGGTAGGTGAGGTGGGGTAGGGAGAAGGGGAGGTGGTTGGATAAGGAGTGTTAGACACTAAGGGAGAGGTTTAAAAGTGGGGAATAGTGGCAGGTGAGAAGAAAAAGTTGATGTGGAGGCTTTATTTTATTGGACTAATTTTAGATGAGTTGAAGGTTTAGTACTGAGATCTTATTTTGTGGGGGCAAGGGAGAGATATGGGAAAAAGGTTTACTGTGTGAGGAATGCTATGTGGTTGTCAGGACTTGCTGATAGGCAGGACAATAAACTAAGTAAGATATAGAAAAGCCAAAGGCTTAGGCTGGGAAGGATCAAAAATATGCTAGAGAAGACAGACGTGACTGTAAGGGAGCTAAGTATGAGAAATTTAAAAACTTAGGAAGAGGAGTTTATGTGTTTAGAAAAAGAATAAAGAAATATGTTAATAATACTGTCTTGGTGGTTTGAGGCAAAGAAGCTAGATGAGTGGAGAACCTCAACATCTATCAAATTAGAGCAATCAAAGAACAAATACACAAAAGTAACAACTTAAAAAACACAGGAAACCATAAAATAATATAACATACTTCCATATTACTAAGCCAATCAAGAAAACCTATGTCTGATGGGTACATATTAAATATACCAATGAGATATTGCATATGTGATTCCCAATAGCTTTTTTCTTTCTTTCTTTTTTTATTTTAAAGATAATAAGATCCAACAAAACAAAACAGAACAAAGCCAATCAAAACAAAGCAGCAAAACTGGTGCAGAGGGCTGGGGATTTAGCTCAGTGGCTTAAGCGCCTGCTTGGCAAGCCACCAAGCACAAGGTTGTGAGTTCAATCCCCGGTACCAAAAAAAAAAAAAAAAAAAATCTCATGTCAAAAAACTGGTGCAGAACTTCAAAGCAGGATATCAGGAAACAACAATAGCTAAAATAGTGTATCTTGTTATCTTCACAATAGTTGTCTATTCCATCAGGTATAGCAAAATCAAACCAAAACCAAAACAGAATAAAACCAATCAAAACAGAATATGGAATAAAGCAAAACAATTAATCATAACAAAACAAAACAGTGAAAACAATATTGGATTTCGAAGACAAGACAGAAGGAAATTCCCTGTATTCACTACATTGCCTACTGTCATCCTCTCAAGAGATGCTCAGACCATTGGCCCCAGGCCTACCAAATCAACTAAATAATACAAGCATTTAGTTGCTTTATATACCTTGGTTGCTATCAACTCAGCCTGTCCTCCAGACCCGCTGGTTGCTTAGTGGGTTCTGGGGTGTGGGGTGTTTGATTCTCACCCAACAGCTACTTTACCAGAGAGTTTGATGGCTCACACTCCAATAATTCCTCCGATTTGAAGCTAACTCCACCACAGTACTGAAACTAACTGACTGAGGATTTTTTTCTTCCAGATTTCAGGCATTCTTGCAAAGTCTGATCCAATCCAAATTCTTGGGTTATGAATTTTTGCTTCCCACTCCCTAGGTGTGATGGTAAATTTCACTGGCTCAAACTCTTGATCCTCATGCTTCAGCCCCCAGGATGCTATACCACTGGGCTTGGCTTCAGAGGACAGAAATTTTTAAGGACATTTAACTTAAATTTTTCTTTCATGAATTAATCCATCTAAACAGCCATCACTAAACCCAGTGTCACTTAAGATTTTCTCCTATGTTATCTTCTAGAAGATTTATGTTAAAAGTGTGAGATCTGTCTGTACATTAATTTATCTTTTTGCAAATGTCCAGTGATCCAGCATAATTTACTGAAGAAACTACCGTTTGTCACTGAATTGTTTTTTGCTTCTTTATCAAAGAAGAGTTGACTATACTTGTATGGGTCAAATTCTGGGGATTCAGTTCTGTTCCATGGATTTGTTTATTTTTTTCACCAATATCACACTGGATTATATAATTTTATAATGTGAACTCAGATAGTGTTGGCCTTCCCAATTTTGTTCTTCATCATTATTGTGATAACTATTCTGGGTCTTTGCCTTTCCATACAAACTTCTTAAAAAATAAAATTTTTTTCTCATTCACAGCACAATCCATTGCAGGCTAAGTGGCTCTTTTATAAATGTAGACTCCTTCTGTTTATGAGGTCATTTTTTTCAGTGCTTTCGCTCCAAGGCTGTGTATTAACAGAGAGGTTGGAGGAATGTACAGTGGAGATGACCACGGAACGGAGCCGTTTCTCACTCAAAATTGGAAGGACAAAATTCAGAACACTCTTGATAGGTGTTTCTGAAAGACACTTAAGACTACAGTCCAGTGCAACTGCCTATTTCTCTGCTGACCCAGAAAACTGTGGAAATGATTGAAGGTATAGGCAAGGGTTGGAGCCGGCCACCAGCGCAGCCAAGTCCAGGCTGCCGGTCTGACAAAGATGTGGGGCCGCTGTGGGCACTGCCGGGACTTTGCCCACCTCTGCTTTGCCCTCAACTACAGCAATTGGTTCCGCTGGTCCTGCAGATGTTGGCTCCTTTCCTGCCCCAGGATCCACCCTGTCATGCTGCTTTCTCACTGCGGCCTCGTCTGTCGTCCAAGGTGTCCCTCATGGGGCGCTGCCTGACCCCACAGACAAAGAGCCTCTGTTCCGAGTGCCCCGCGGTTCCTCACGGGCAGACCGATGATGGTGTACGCGCCTGCATCTGCTCTTTAAGTTGTCTGCCCTCGCGGTCACTGGACTGTACACATCCTTAGTAAAGGCAGCGCCGCTAGCCGGCCAGGGACTGCGAGGTAGAAAGATGGCCCACTTGGCGGTGCATATCGCCCTTTTTAGGCGCCATTGCCCTTTTAAGCCCGAGCTCGAGGGGCACGCGCAGTCCGGCCTCCTCGTGCGCAGGCGCAAAAAACCGCGGCGGATGTTTACGGCGGCCGAGGTCTGGTCGGCGTAGAGGCCGCGGACGCGGAGGAAGAGCCCGGGTAGCTGCTGTCGCAGCTTGAACCCACGGGCCACCGAGCGTGAGCGGAGGTAGAGTCTGTCCCTGTGTCCCTCATATCCTACGGCCCTCTCCCCGCCCCTCGTCCCCAGAGCGCTGGGTCGTCTCTATGGGGGCGCGTCTTGTAAGACACCGCCAGCGTCTCCTCTCCCCTTTTTCGGGCACCCGGGCCCTAGCGTCACCCCGGCGTTTCTTCCCGGTAACCGCCTATCACCGTCTGCTCTACTTCCCTTGGAACCGCGCACGCATCATCTCTTCCCAGTATCTCCTCTCCCCTCTCCAGGACCGCCTCCTCGCCCCGGCATCCCCCTCCCCCATTCTTACTCTCACCTTATCCTTGAACCCCACCCTCAGCATCTTTCCCAGAGTCTGCGCCCTGTCCGGAACCTTGTCCCGGCATCTTCCCCAGTGTTTTCGTCTTCTCTTTTGGGAGATCTGCAGCATTTTCTCGGTCACTTTACTTCATTTGCAGTCCCCAGATCTGACTCTAGAGTGACACTTTAGCTCTATTTTCCAGCAAACCATCAAGCAAGTCAGGAATTTACTAGGTTTGAAGCAAATTCTATCTTTCTTGGACTTTTTAAAGAAGGCCGCTAACAAAGAAGAAGAGAATTGGCTAGAGTGCTGTGAAACGATCTGGACCAGCTGGGGAGGAAAATTTGCCTGGCCTTGGTCCCTTTACCTTCAAATTAGCCTTCTGAGTATCCGATTCTGCATTCTTGTGCCTGCAGGGGTTGTCTTTGTTGTCTATCAGCAAAGGAAAGGCTAAAACGAATGACTGTTCTAGTTGCTTGGTGGGCTTTCAAATTCAAGAATGAGGGAAGCTGAGATGCCCTCAAAAGCTGAAAATTGTGACTGTGGTTGGGAGAATAGAAGGACTGTTTTACATGGTGACCTGGTGTGTTGTAATAAAGATTTTATGTAACTTTTTTTTTTTTGCAATTCCAATTGTTAGAAAGCCTGTCTGTGTGTTTCGTAGGTACTGACTGCACCCAACATGTATCAGTGGTCAAGATTTTTGTCCACAAGTAGGGGCCACGAATAGTGTACACGTGGCAGCCTTACCCTAGCCCTTGTAAGATCTCTGGTTTGCAGAAGTCTCCATTTTTTCATTATTCTGTCCATAGGATGTATAGTTTCGGGTCCTTCTCCCCACCCAGGGTCTTCCATATGATATTCTCCTCAGTCAGTGACATCTAGACTGAACTGTGGGTCTCCTTGTGTAGTTTTCCAAACCCAGCACAGACCAGAATTGGCACCCCATTGCCACATCTTTGCTTGTATTGATGTACCCTCGGTCACAGCCACCATTTGCCAATCTTGGTATGTTCCCTTGCTGCTGCAGCTTTGTCCTGCACCCTGCAGTGGTGTAGGATTATGTGGGTTACTGCTGGATAGGGACAGTAGTAAGTATTACAGCAAGTAGAAAAGAGCAGAGTGCACCTAAAGGCACAACCTGAAAGTACTTCTCTGTCATTACTTTGAGAAATCGTATCTGATTGTATTGCAGAGCCTGGTGTTGGTTTAGTGAGGATGTCTCTTGACTGTTATGGGTGTTTCTGGTGGCATGGTGACAGATCATACACATGTCTGCAGAAAGCAGTGATGTTTCTGTATGAGGAAGTATTAAATTGTCAGACAAAGATAATAGTAAATACCAGACCCTATGGATCTTCACCTGTATCCTATCAGTGACATTAGATAAGTTACCGTGACTGTCAAAAGATTAATAAGATATTGTGTGTAAACAGTGTTGCCCCCCCCAAAACAATGTTGCTCCCTTAAACATTTTTAAAAAGCTGCTTTGATGTATAAAAAGTATACCTTTGGATAGTGCAGCTAGCCCTTCTTCACACTGGCTGTGTTTTGCCTCCTGTCAGTTTTGAGGTTGTTACTGGCAGGTAGCAACTGTTGAAAGCTGGTAGCAGTTTTACTAAAAAAAGACCTTGTGCCAGGCCTGGTGCCACTGCCTGTAATCCTAGAACTCAGGAGGCTGATGCAGGAGGATCATTGCAAGTTTGAGACCAGCCTGGGCTACAGAGTGAGCTCAAGGCCATCCTGAACTGCACAGTGAGACTCTGTCTCAAAAAGAACAACAACAGCAGCAACAACAACAAAAAGATGATGAAAAGCCATCCTTTGGTATGAAAGAAACTTTCAAAGTAAGGAAAAATTAAAAATGATACTTAATAGAAAATGACGTGTACCCAATGTATAGTTTACGTTACCTTTTAAAGGTAAAAGAGATTGAAATAGAATAGAAGCATTCTATACAGGCTTTTGATGGAGGGTTGGCACTCTTGATCCAGCACCCAGTAGAATATGTGATTGTAAAGTCTTTTGCTAAGTAGACCCTTAAGCATCCAAACACATGACTCTACTTTTAAACAGTGACCCCAATTTTAATATAACTGTGTTAGGCTAGGGGTGTAACCTCAGCATTAAGTGGCTTATCCAAGATTAAATCCAACCTCATTAGCACTTAATTCCATCCATGTTAGTTAACTAGCCATGGACTGTCAATGAGGGTTCTGAAACAGGTTAAAAAAGGAGGCAAAAATACTCAGTTCTCAAATCTTGAAACTTGACTTTCTACCATAAAATATAATAGAATCTGTGCCACACTTATTTGCACTTTTTGTTCATCTATTGTAAGAAGCTGAAGATTTATAGAGATGGTGATTTATTTTCATTCTTTTAAAAATCATTTTTTGTTAGTATGTGTTTGTACTGCATAGTGATTTACATTTATTGTGGGGAGTTGGTACATGAACAAATGACTTCTCAATTTTTAAATTTTCCCTCTTTAGTCAGCCAGTTGAGTAGATGGGTGTCCTGGAGTCTCTCCCTGGGGTTTGTGACTCTCTTGCTGTTGTTAGAGACCCAAGGGGCTGTGAGGGAGGACTTGTGGAACATACTGTAAAAGCATTGTAATAGGTTGTTGAAGGGCTGTCAGAAGCAGAAAGTGTGTGCCTCCATAAGGTGTGGTGGCTTTTTCCGCAACAGTGTTGTTTTGGTGTCACTGTGTGTTGTGTGAAGTGGGGCCATCACTTTGGGAAGTCTCCTGGGGTCAGTGTAAAATTGAGAAAGATGTTTATATTGTTCAGGAAGAGTAAAGCAGCAGATTGAAGAACATTTCTCTGTGCACTAGACGAGCGCAGGGGTTTTTTTTTTTTTTTTTTTGGTATCAGATTTTGAACTCAGCCTTGTGTATGCTGCACGAGTGTTCTACCACTGAGCTGCCTCCCTATCCTTTTAAATTTTTAATTTTGAGTATTTTGAGACAGGCTCTTTTTTACATTGCCCAGGCTTCCCTCAATTTTGAGATCTTCCTGCCTTAGTCTTTCAAGTATCTGGGATTACAGGCCACCGTCCCTGGCTCAGAAATGTGCTTTTGAGAGAGCTGAAAAAAACTACGCAGTACACACTTACAGCATAGGAAGTTGTGATGGTACACCCTCTACTCCTAATCTTTCACCTTGAAACCGTTTTTGTGTTTGTTACAATAAAGTGTTTGTCATAATGTGTTCTATTTTGGAAGAGGTTTTTTTTAAGATTTTTACCCAAAATTTGAGTATCAGAATATCCATGTCAACAGATTAGATGGAATTTTGACTTGGTCTACTATTCATGTGTATGTTGGTATAAAGAATTTTGATTAAATTTAGGATGCTAATTCAATATGAATTGCAAATAAACATTCAATACGTTCTCAGAATTTGTCGGCTTGAATTTCTAATTAAACTGGGATTTTCTTATAAATTTGGCATTTTTGGAGAGTTGGGTAGTTAACGAAAGGTATTCCACCTGCATTATTGGTAGAATTCAGAATTTGAAATTTGTGTTTTGAGCCCTTATTCTTCTGCCCCTTGCCCTTGATATAAATAGTTCTTTAACTTTTAATTACAGTCTGTCTTGACTTGATCTTGAACATGGGCGGTGCTGTGAGTGCTGGTGAGGACAACGATGAACTGATTGATAATTTGAAAGAAGCACAGTATATACGGACAGAACTGGTGGAACAGGCTTTCAGAGCTATTGATCGAGCAGATTACTATCTGGAGGAGTTTAAAGAAAATGCCTACAAAGACTTGGCGTGGAAGCATGGAAACATTCACCTCTCAGCCCCGTGCATCTACTCAGAAGTGATGGAGGCCTTGGATTTGCAGCCGGGACTTTCATTTCTGAACCTGGGCAGTGGTACTGGATACCTCAGCTCCATGGTTGGCCTCATTTTAGGTGAGAGTTGAAGGAGAGTCTGAACTTTGTCCAGACAGAACCAGGCTGCATGCCCTTATAGAGACTGTGGCCTCTGTTATTTGCCTGAAGCATAGTCCCCAGGTAGTAAGTAGCTGGAGGATGGTCACTTATGGACCTTTGAGTTCTTAGGGAGCCTTTTCCTAGTCCTTGTCTCCTCCCACCTGTGTCTTTGCAGTATATTATGGCTTGTGGAGTGCCAGGAGAGAGGTGTAAATATCGATCTCACATATTTCTTCATTAAATCAATCCCAGGTACCACACCAAAAAAATAAAAAAGGAATCTGTTTTTCTTTCGCTTTTTCTTTCCACCTAGGGTCATTAAAGTCTGTTGATAGAGTTATTCCAAGTAGTTTGTTTTGTTGTTCAAGACTAGAAGAGTAATACCTATGAATTTGTATATTTTAAAATACATTTCAGGGATGGAGTGATTTCAGAGGATATCTTAATTTGAAGCCGTTGAAGTTGTTTTAGCAGTTAAGTTGTGACAGTAGACATGGGAATATGGCCATTTCTGATATTAATAACACTGGTGTCAGATAACCAAAGATTTATCGAAGTCCATCTTTGCGTAAAAATGGCAGAGTAGGGGAAGGATGTCAGCTTTTAATAAGGTGGGATGAATTTGCCAGAGGAGAGAAAGGTGGAAATTAGCGATGTGAAAGATTATTCTGAGTAGGAGTTGGGGCTGGGCTGCTGCAGCATATTGATGGGGACCTGGGAAATAGCCAGTGATTTTTTTTTTTTTTTTGTAGTTTTAAATTTTATTTTGTGTGCATGGTACTGGATATTGAACCCAAGGCTTTCATGATACATCCTCCACTTAAGCCTTTCTTTTCTTTTCTTTCTTTGTTTCTTTTTTTTGGGGAGTGTGTGTGTGTGTGTGTGTGGTACCAGGGATTGAACCCTCAGCTGTTTTTATTTTTATTTTTTGAGATAGAGTCTCACTGTGTAATTCAGACTGGCCTTGAACTCCCTCTGTATCCCAGGTTGGCCTCAAAATCATAGTGACCCTCCTGCCTCAGTTTCCAAAGTGCTGGTATTACAGGTGTGCAGCATCATGCCTGGCAAATTTTTATTTTAAGACTGTGTCTCACTAAGTTGCCAAGACTGGCATTTATCTTGGGATCCTCCTACCTTCCAGAGTGCTGGGGTTACAGATACGCATCACTATGCCTAACTTGCAGCTGGTATTTTCTGATGTTGGAACTGATGTGTTAACAAAGCAGAACAGAAGGTACGAGAGTTCTTGGTTTTAGTCCTAAAAGTGTTCTTATTCTCAAACTTTTAGGTCCTTTTGGTGTGAACCATGGGGTGGAGCTTCATTCTGATGTGATAGAGTACGCAAAACAGAAACTGGACTTCTTCATCAGGACAAGTGACAGCTTTGACAAGTATGATCAGGCATTACCCATTGGGTCAGCGAATGTGAATTAAAATTCAACAAATTTTGGATTAGATAAAAGCCAGTGTATTATATGTGGCTGAACTATAGTTGGACAATACTGGGTTGTATGTGTGCCTGTTCTGATTATTTTTGTTTAATATCATGGTTTTAAGGGCTTTAGTTTTTGTTAAACATGATTATCTTTATGATGTAATTTTTCACCAGTAAAATAAGAGAAAACAAAAATTTCATTTAGTTCAATTTTTATGTTTCTAGTATAGCCACCTTTTAACATGTAATTGTTTCTAAAATAAAATTGTTGCTTTTATCTGTAGGCAGTTTATGTGGTAGCTCCTGGTATTTTAAAGTAAGGCACTGAAGTTTTTATTTTAGATTATAATTTTTTATTTGTTTTTTGTTTCTTGAGTCAGGGTCTCATCATGTAGTCTAGGCTAGCCTTAGTCTCACTGTGTAGCTGAGGCTGGCCTCAAACTTAGAATCTTCCTACGTTATTCTTCCAAGTGCTGGGATTACAGGTGTGTACCACCGTGCCCGACAGGAATTAAAAGTTTAAGAGAAACAAAAATGTGCTTTTGTCTCCTTTAACTTGTCAAACAGTAGATCTTGGTTACTGTGATGAGCATGGTAAAACAAAGCAAAGAACAACTGGAAATTGTTTTAAATTTGGATCATGCTTATGACATTCACTTTCACTGTATTTTGCTTTGAATTTCTAAGATTCTATTTGTGTATTATAATTTTCTTCAGAAGTTTGGCTTCTAGCTCTTGACTCTGGAAACTTACATTGCTCTGGAATCTTACAATTAAAACATAACCTGGCTTTAGTGTACATTTATTGTATGAACTTGTTGCAGTGTAATGTATTTAGTTACAGAAAGAATTTTTTCCTTTCTAGGTTTGACTTCTGTGAACCCTCTTTTGTTACTGGCAATTGCCTGGAGATTTCTCCAGATTGTTCTCAGTATGATCGAGTTTACTGTGGGGCTGGTGTGCAGAAGGAACATGAAGAGTACATGAAGAACCTTCTCAAAGTTGGAGGAATCCTTGTCATGCCTCTGGAAGAGAAGGTCAGATGCCCTCCACAACTGACATTTTTGTACACTGTCTACCAAGGTCTCTTCTAGGCAGTTCATACATATTTACGCTTGTAACAGTTTCTACCGTTGTATAAATTAGGGAAAAGAGAAGAGAACAGTTGTGGGAGCTTGTCTAGGTAATACAGACCCTAGTTGGAGCCAGGACCTGACTCACATGTTTTGTAGTCCTTCTATCCTGCGTCCCTTCTCTCTCCTGTTCCTCTTTTCCTTCTCTCCTTTCTTCCTTCTTATTCCCCACTTCATTTCCTTTACCCTCCTCTTTACTCTAGCTCTTCTCATTTTTAATTCTAATTGTTACAGTTGTTGTAATGTCAGAATTATATAGGAAACTGTCAAAGTACTCTATTTTGTTAATCTAGTGGTTAAATACTTTGATGGTGAATATTTTATAGCAATCCTTGTTTTGTGGGAATCTTGTCCAAGCATACTGTTTGGTTTTGTATGTGTTTCAGATACTGTGTTTCATTAAGCAGAATAGATTAAAATTAATGAGTAGATCAGTCAGATATAAATTGGTCCCCAGGAAGAATTTTTTTTTTTTTTTTTATTGGTACCAGGGATCGAACTCACGACCGCGCTTGCGTGGAAGGCGCTTATGCCGCTGAGCTAAATCCCTAGTCTCCAGGAAGAATTTCTTAGGCCCAAAGAAATTGGAAAAGGAGATAGGTTAAAAATTAAGAGTTAGTACATTTTTTCATTTGCAGATGTCAATATTTATTTTGTTCAGAAAACAATACTCAATTTAGAAAATACAATACAGATATTAAGAAAAACTGCACTTACTTATGTAGTACTTTTTAATTTGTGTTTTCATTTTCAAGGATTATTGCTCATGCTAATTTATAACTTCTTTTATCCAAAAAGTTCATAAATATAATTTTAAATTACTTAATACTTAATATCAGTTTAGTGCTTATATAGTACCCTGTTGAACTGTTAATCAGATTTATAACTAGCTGCTGTTACTGAGTGTTTGGCTATATATTATTTTGCTGTTAGTGTTCTATAAAGACATTACTGAACATTTGTAATTTTAAAACTTTTCATCTGTTATTTGAGAATATAGCTATCCAAGATAGACGGTCCTTTTAAAAAAGCATTATAGGGGCTGGGGATTTAGCTCAAGAGGCGTAAGCACCTGCTTGGCAAGCGTGAGGTTGTGAGTTCGATCTCTGGTACCAAAAAAATAAAGCATTATAAAACTCTTATCAACCTAAAAACTTAATAATTTGTTAATATCTTCAAAGTTCCAATTCATGTTCAAATTTTACTTGTCCCCAGAATTGTTTGTTAGGTAGAAAAAAGATCATAGGTGCCAAGGATATAGCACAGCAGCACGGTGCCTGCTTGGTAAGCACAAGGTCCTAAGTTAAATTCCCAGCTCCAAAAAAAAAAAAACAAAAAAGAGAGAGAAAGAAAGATCATATGTAAGGGTCATTTATTGCATTTTGTTGACAGACATCTTAAGGTTTTTTAATCTATAGATTGTCCTTTATAATTTTTTTATTAATATATGCTTGAGGTTCCTTTTTACTTTTTGTTGCCATTTTTCAAAAACTTGGTCATTTGTTCTGTAGAACTTCTATAATCTGTATTTGGCAGATTACATATTTCTATGATGATGTTTTACATGTTCTTCTGTCCTTTGTATATTCTGTGTATTGTTAGTTTGGTTTAGAGATTTGATTAGGTTTGTACTTGAGACATTTTGGAGGAGAGAGCACAAGAATATTTACTAGGTATTTATACAGTCATCCTTGATATCTACAGGAAATTGGTTTCAAGAGTTGCCCTTCTGCCCATCAGATACCAAAATCCACAGATCTTCAAGTACCTTTCAAAAAACCACATAGTATGTTACTGTTGTTTAACATGCACAAATCATCTCTCCATGTACTTTTAAGTCATCTTTAGATTATTTATAGTATCTAACACAATGCAAATGCTATGTAAATTGTTTCCTACTATATTTTTTAGGAAATAATGACTAAGAAAAAAATTGTGTCAGGAACAGACAGGTTTTTTTTTCCCCCCTGAATATTTTTGGCTCATGATTGTTTGAATCTGTGGATGTAGAGACCTTGGAAACAGGGACAGCACTATTAACATGTGTAAACACATCAAGTCATTGTCTATATTTTCTAATGCTTATGGCATAGTCATGGCTCCCAATTCATTATTCATTAGGAACAATAAAATGTGTTCTAATTCCATCATTTTGAAGCTGATTTACTTTATACGGGGAAAAAAATCTTCATTACTGGTTATTCTGAGGTATACTTTATACAAGAAAGGAAGGATAAATCTTGATTTTTAACCTTTATTTTCTCAATAATTTTGTTTTCCAGCATTTGCTAGAGGTAGTGACTAATGAAGGATTGATTGTTTTCTAGTATCATTATGAATTCATGGGTTTAAACACACCCTCCTAGCATCCTATTTTTAAGGAAGCTCAGATTTTTCCATCTTTAGCTAGGGCCTCTTTAGTTGACTTTTGGGTTTGATACAGCTTCATTGGTCTGTGATAGCTTTGGTACTATCCCAAGGTATAAAGACATTCTAGATTTGGTTTGTGTATTTTTTAAATCTCAGACTTGGAATTAGCCATTTGTCTAAGGATCCCTGTTGAGAATCAGTGTTTTGAGGTGACAGTTAGGACCAGGGAATGAATGACACTAGGTTTGTGTTTTCAGTGGACTGTTAGGGCAGGGAGAATCTGATTTGTTGGGAGATAAAATGTGCCATATGTTCATAGTGGCTACTTCCAACCTAAAATAAGGATTGGGATGCTCTCTGACATCAGTTTTGACATCAGTGTTACCTTTCTCTTTTACCTGCAGTACACAGTGTTACTAGTATCACCCGTTTAACTTCCAAAACTGTTGAAAGGTTTTACTTTTTTTTTTTTCTCTCATTTTTTCTGTATGTTGG
Source organism: Dolichotis patagonum (assembly GCA_004027295.1). Lineage (NCBI taxonomy): Eukaryota > Metazoa > Chordata > Mammalia > Rodentia > Caviidae > Dolichotis > Dolichotis patagonum. Next base: position 6,785 of record PVJX010002598.1, on the reverse strand, counting down.
TCAAAGCCTGGGTTTCCCATGTGCTTAGTCAAGTGCTCTGCCCTTGAGTAACTCTCCAGCCGACACTCTACTTTTTCCCAGCCTTTCTTGTCCTTCTATTCCAATAGTGCGTACAATCACTGTATTTCAGAGTTACTTGAAGTAATACTTCCTGTAAGCTTATACTGCCAGCCTGGTGTAGTGAGCTCTTTTCTTCTGTTTTTCAGTTTTTAGTGGTTATCATTCTAGGTTTTTAATTTTGTGAAATACTTACAAGATTCCAAAATCTAAACAAGTAACACTCAAAATTTCTTTCCATGCATGCCTCTCTACTCTGCTCCCTTATCTCTAGGTGACCATCTTGGTTTGCTTTTAGTTTATCTCTATTTAAAAATGTACACAGATAAACATCACTTTATATGAGATATAAGTTTATATTTTTTGTAGGTTTTATATATTTTAATTCTATGTATTGATGTTCATTAGATCTAAAAATTCTTCTTTATATTACGCTTTTTAAAAAATATTGTCCATTTTAAGAAATCTTTTTGGGTGTGGTTGTACACACTTGTAATCCCAGCACTGTGAGGCAGGAGGATCATTGAAAGTTTGAGGCAAGCCTGGGCTACAAAGTTAGCTCAAGGCCTGCCTGAACTGCATCACAAGACCCTGTCTCAAGAAGACCCCCCCCAATCTCTTGTTGGTATATGAGAATGTGCTTTAATCATGGACATTTGGGTTCTTTTTAGTCTTGCTGTTCTAAGCAGTATCCCCAGAAAAAACCTGCACGTATGTTTTTCTGTAAATATTCTTATATTTTTATCTTTATATCTTTGTATTTTATCTCTTAATCTTTACAGTTTCAATCTCAAAAGCAGAAGTGTCTGTATTTGAAGACGTTGCCCTCTCTAAGGCAGTACTGTCAGCAGCGTGAGAGAAGAAGTAGTGGTCTGAGTGCTTGCTGACTGCCATGTGCGTGGCTCCTACAGATTTTGAGGCTACAGCATATTATGGGGCTTAGACAGTAACATCTTTTGTCTTCCTTTTCAGAAGATAATTCTACTTACATAAATGATATTAGAAATGTTTGTTGTAATGCAAATTGCATTGGGCTTTTGATCGGAATTGTTTTATCTCTATTTGAGGACTGTAGATATTTTTACAATAATGAATCTGCTCCTCTAGGATATGAAATAGAAGTTGGGTAGGTAGTGCACACCTGTAATCCTAGCACTTTGGAGGCTGAGGCAGGAGGATTGCTGTGAGTTCAAGGCGTACCTGGGCTACATAGTGAGTTCAAGGTCAGCCTAACCCCATCCCCAAAAAAAGAAAAAGAGAGAAATAGGGGATCATAGTTTTACTTAAAGTTTCATACATCATTTAATGATTAAATACTGGATTTTCATTATAGTTAAAATTTCTCATTTTCAAGAATGTTTTTGGAAAAAAATTTTCTTGGTATGTAAGAGTGTGATTAATTTGTTATTTACCTAGTACATGACTATATGATCCTTTTACAGAATCTTAGCTTTAGAAGATCTACTAGGTTAGATATTTTTAGGGAAGGCTGGCAGATAATCTTATGTGACAGACCCAAAATAGTACTATGGCCTATTTAGGCTGTTTGGAAAGTAACCTAATCACACTGAACACATGGAGACTGACTGTGTTGTCTAATTGAATTCTCTGTACTAAGAAATGTTTTGATGACCTACACTGCAGTGTGTTAGCTACCAAATCCCAGTGCAACTAAGGGTACTGTTAGGATGTATTTCTTCTGGAAGAATGAGGGTAATCACCTAGGAATCCAGAGAGAGAAATTTGCAGTGAAGAAAATTACAGTGAATGCAGTATTGCCTAGCATTTGGGCTTCTCCTGCACCCTTGTTTTTGCAGGAATTGTAGAAATATTTGTATATTTATACCTAACAGCAGGGCAGACTGGAATTCCAATTTAATTCCAGCATTGTGATTGTTTTATGCCTTCAGTTACTTTTATCTCAGATTGGCCTACCCTAGCTTGCTTCAAATTATTGACCTTATTTAAAGAGCCTGAGAAAGTTGTCTTGTAAGAATCTCCAGCTTTCTGATCTAAGTACTTCCTTAAGTAATCCTTTAACTAGTTTATGTATCATACATTCTCCTGTAAACAAAAGATGCTGGTGGCTTGAATACATTCTGTACTCCATGCTATATCACTTTAGGGGTTTATATTTTTAGGTTCTTTCATTTCAGTGTATCTGCATATTTTAAGATTTTATGTATAGAGATCATCACAAATATGTTATCTAATAACGAAATCTTTTGGATATTCTTGTTTTGTTTTTGAAATAGTTGACCAAGATAACACGCACGGGCCCTTCTGCTTGGGAAACCAAAAAGATTTTGGCTGTTTCCTTTGCCCCTCTGGTCCAGCCCTGTCACTCAGAGTCAGGAAAGTCCAGACTTGTCCAGCTTCGTGAGTACATACATCATTTTCTTTTTAAATCTTTTAATTTCATTAGAGTTGGAAGCATAATTCATATGAAACCTCTTGATAGTGAAGAGTGTTTATCTACCACTGAAGCCTTGAAATTGTACAAAGGATTTCAGACAGTTAAAAATTTTTTTAGCCCATCCTAGGTTATGTTAGCCTTCTTTTAAATCTACAAAGAGGGGCCGAAGATTTAGCTCATCAGAGTAAACACCTGCCTGGCAAAGTGCAAGGTAATCAGTTTGATCCCTGGTACCAAAAAAAAAAAAAAAAATCTACAAAGAGCTGCCACTGGTTGTCTGTAGATAGTAGGAGACTCATGAAAAAGGGAACTAGTTTGCCATGTGGAAGATTCAGACTCCGTGTTTGCTAGAATTGTACATGAGTCACAGACCTGCTCCCCAGAGCACCTTTTACCTCTTGGTATGGGGAGATGAAGATTAGAGAACATACTCCTGTTCGTCTGCTGGATGCAGATGGAAAACTTCGTGGAGGTTTGCTTGCTGACCTTTTACATATCACACCTGCAGGGTGCAGACCCAGTAAGGGCAGCATTCATCATAATGTTTTAGAATTTAAACAGCTCACACAGAAATGAGAATTTCAGTTGATTTGATTTAAAGTTACACTGTTTACTATTTTAAAAATTTGGAAAAGTAAAGGAAGAGAAAAAAATATATACCTAGTCCTGGCATCCAAAGACAGTATATTTTTGGTGAATCCTTTCAGAAATGTTTTTCTTAATTTATGAGGACTAATTTGTCAAATAATCACACTTTGCTAAGTACAAGACATAGATAGGTAAGGTCCTTGTAATTTGATAACAACCCACAGTGGAACATACAAAAGAGTTTAGAGAGACCAGGGAGGGAGTGTTTGAAAGAGGATGATGATGTTTGTTCCTAGTCTTTAGGGTGAAGAAGACAGAAGAAGTAGAGGAATGGTGTTAAAGAATATTTACCTGCCACTGAAACGTTAAAATTGTATGTGGGAGGCAAATCTAAAAACACATGTTCTCCCATTGTGGTCAGAGTTGGGATGTATGGCAGGAACTAGGTTGGTGTATAGGCTAAATTTGAGTTCATCATATAGAGCGCCTACAGATATTTACATGCAGATAGAGCATGCTTGAGTTCTGGATAACACTGCTGGTCAGATAGAGGATGATTTTTGTCAGATGCATGTTTCAAAAATCTTTATTGTGAAACTTTAAACAAAAGCTGCTATGGGTAAGTGAGGGCATCAATTTCTAGAGCTCTGTAGTAGAGTTTGGGAAGTGAATGGCTCCTTGGGGGTATTAATGACATTTTTTTGAGGGTCTGATTGAAAATAAGTCACTGCATGTGAGGCTTGATCAGACGTGGGTGAGTCTTGACAGTGTGTTGGCTACCCTGAGATGCTTGTTTTGAGGGAGAAAGCCAGTGTTGGGTAATAAACATTCATGTGATCATATTTAGAGTCTCTAAAGTTAATAATCAAGTTATTTGCAACTTTTATCCTACTGGGCCAGAGTTTCCTAGGCTAGTGAAGACAGTGAACACAGTAGGACAGAAAATAGCATGAGTAAAGATAGTAACGAGGCCCTGTTGTTACTGGTTTGGTGATGCCCAGGTTGTTGGTGGCTTGAACAAAGAATTGGACAAGACATACAGAAAAGGTAGTAGGAAAGGTGGAACAGAAGTAGTCTCTGCAGAGTGAGAATGGATTGGTGAACAGACTCATAGCAGCCCTGAGGATAATGGAAAGGGTTCCTTTATATCCAGAATTCTTGGATTGTCTTCTTCCTCATGCAGATAAGGCATTTAGACAGTTGTTCTATCAAAAACTCATTTGGCTTGCTGCCATATTTAAGCTTCTTTATCCAAAGACTAGCCTGACTTCTGCCAGATGTAAGTAAAGAACTGGAATTAGCATGTTTCTGTTTGGTTCCATTATAGTGTTCAGGAGCTGCAGAGTCGCCCTAGATTCTGTGTTCTGCATGTCTCCTGGGTCTCCATGACTTTGACACATTCCTCCCAGTTGTTGGGCCAGTTTGTCCCCGCCCTCATCCTCTACCTGATTATGACTTAGACATGTACTGTGTGGGGTCAGCTTTTAAACCGAGTGGATGAGTGGCAGCCTGGAGGCAGGGACTAGTTAGAAAGTTACTGGAATTTTCTAGGCAAGAAATGAAGATTGAGATGACACTGGCCTCTATAGTGAGAAGAGTTCAGGGATACATGGCCTTTCTGAGGAAGAACATGAGAGTCTAAGGTATCTATTTTTACTGTAGCTTTTGGTCTAGGGGAGGCTCTGTACCCAGTCAGAATGGAATAGAAACCTGGGGAGTTGGTCACTGTCACTTAAAGCCATGGAATGAATGTGAATCAGGGAGCAGCAGGCATGGGAAATGAAAGTAGTGGACCTTGGAGCTTAGGGGACATGACTAGGCTGGGGGGAAGAGGAGGATCCAGAGGGAGGGGCTATGTCCCTGGGATGTTGAGGCCATTTGGCTGTTCCTGGTGGTATCTCATAGAGAGAGAGAGGGACAGCTCACCCTGGAAAAGGGAGAAGGGCCCTCTTGTCCTTAGAGACAGAAAATCAGGATAGGAAAGTTATAGATAAAAGAGGGAGAAGGTGCTATATATTCTCTGCCAACATCCTGAAAAACAGGCCTGTGTTTCTCTGGAGCAGTGGAGATTGTTGGGATTCTATGCAGGCCTCCCTAATTTTGGTAATGTTGCTTTCTTTCCTTTTAAGAGTGAAGAATTAAGTGTACCTGAAAATGTCTTGAAAAGTACCACAGGAAGGCAAATCAGGGTATTACTTAACATTTGCCTAGAATACTCTTAACATTCTTGTAACAGATTTGTAAATATGCCAGTGAATTCAAAAGATGCATTTCTGGATGTTTGGGCTTTATGTTGTCATCACTCACAGTTGCATTTGCCCCTCTTATTCTTGTGTTAAAGCACCACTTGCTGTACGCAGCCTCCAGGACTTGGCCCGCATTGCCATCCGGGGTACCATTAAAAAGATCATTCATCAGGAAGCTTTGAGCAAAAGTGGAAATGGACTGAAGAACACTCCCAGGTTTAAACGAAGGAGGGTCCGCCGCCGTCAAATGGAAACTATAGTCTTTTTGGACAAAGAAGTCTTTGCCAGTCGTATTTCCAACCCCTCTGATGACAACAGCTGTGAAGACTTGGAAGAGGAACGGAGGGAAGAAGATAAAACTTCACTAGAAACCAAGGCAGACCCTCCGGTGAACTTCCTGCGTCAGAAGGTCCTGAGCCTCCCTCTGCCAGACCCTCTGAAATACTACTTGCTATATTACAGAGAAAAATAAATCACCCGACTGCAAAGGGGAAATGAGGAAGAGCCACTATGAAGTCTGATTGTGCTGCCTGTCTCCTACTGAGGGGTCTCCTAGGAGCAGATGCCCTGGGAAAGGGAACTACTATACCCATCCACATTGTAATTTTCCTTTTCTGGCTCTTGATTATGGCCTAAAATTTTGATTCAATAATGTGGTTTATTTAAACATAAGCTGACAAGGGCGCCGCATAGAAGAGTGTTTTCCTCAAGTGGGAAGGCTCTTGTCTTGCTCAGCTGACAAAATGTGTGGGAGTCTGAAACTCCTTCACACCAGGTGCACAGAAGTCAGGACTCCCTTGTGTGAAGCAAAGCACAGTGTGTGTAGATGCATAAAATCCTCTTGAGTTTGTGACACCACATCTGAGCTTGAGTTCTGTGGTAAGCCACCTCTTAGTTACTGGCACTGAATTCCACTGTACTTTTTAGTTTTATAGCGGAGAAAGCATTGAGAATTCCTTATTTTAATGAAAGTAATTTAATCTTAAGTGAATTGTCAGCTCTAAGTTTTAAAAGAAAAAAGTGTGATCAGGGAAGGAGGAATAAAAGTATCAAACTGCCAGGCATCTTTCTGGAATTTCAGAAGCTTTTCAAGATTTTTTTTCCAACACGTTTTATTACTTTATTCTTTTAAGAACGACAGTCAAGTGAACTCTTAGGATTTTTTATTTTTTTTATATGTGTAAATGGTCGGGAGTCTCAGTACACAGTGCCTGCCTGGCAAGGTTGAGATGGTGAGTTTGATTCCCAGTACCAAACAAACAAACAAAAAAAAGATGTGTTAAAGTAATAAATTAATTTGTCCCTAACCACAGAGGTAATTACTCATCCTTAGAGACCATAATGGATGTTAAGGGTGTTGTTGACATGCTCATTTTTCAAAATAGGCAGAAACTATTAAGACTTAAAGAAATGAATTGGCAAAAAAAAAAAAAAAATTGGCAAGTGTTACAGTCTGTAATTTTTTTTTTTTTTTTTTT
>PVJX010002597.1:0-125202 GCA_004027295.1 Dolichotis patagonum | reverse complement strand
ATTCTTTCACTATATGCATGGCTTTATACTATTGTGTTATGTTTGATATTATTGTAATTGAAACTATGCTCAACTATAGCAGAGTAAGAGATATGGTGTTAGATACTGTTGATGTCCAGTTGACTTAATGTAAAGTACTGTGTTGCCTATGTTGTCCTCTTCTGATCTGCTCTGTACTGCCACCTTTTGTTTTATTCTCCTTTAAATAAAAAAAAAGAGAAAAAAAAGAATGACAATAAAAAAAACAAAGCAATTATATATCTGTATATAAATTTTGGTGTTGAATTCCCATCACTAACACTTTATTTGGGATTTTTGCATGAACATCAATTTTGTAGTGTTCTACAACATTCTTGTACTTAGCCACATGTATTCAGTTAGTTATATCAGTATTATGTTGTGTATTTTTAAATCATGTATGTATCAATGGAGCAAGCTAGTCTCTAAAGTTTAGATAGAATTAATCTGAAATTATCTGTACCTCAGGCTTTATTTGTATATTTGTTTCTATTTGGTTTTGTTTTTGGTAGAGTAGGTACTTGCTAGTTCTCTGGTTTTTTTTAGTGTGGAAAATAGTTTTCTAAGTTTCCTACCTCTAATCCAGCCAGATTTGGAATATTTTCCTAGAAAATCAACTATATTAACAAAATACAAACAAGCTTCTAATTTTTTTCAAGTTTCCCTTTATTGCTTACAAGTATTCTTAATGAATGGGACAAAAATATTATCCAGTTATTAATAGTTTCTTCTCTTTGCCAACTTTTCATTTTCTCATTTTGTGCTTTCTCCCTTGTAGCATGATTATACTGTTTTCTTTATCTACTCACCTGTTAATGGACACAAAGGACACATCCATGATTTAGCAATTGTGTGTTTTGGTACTGAAAACCTGGGTGGTCATGTATCAATGTAATATGATGAACAGATATTTCAGGTAGCTAAACAGAAGAGAAATAGCTTCATCAAATGGAATTTCTATTTTTAGTTTAGTGAAGCATTTCTATGTTTATTTATGTAATGGATGTGCTAATTAATATTCCAACAAGGAATGTAGAAGACTTTCTATTTTTTCTACAGTCATTCAGCATTTGTTAGTTTTTGAGTCCTTTTTCTTGGATAATGACCATTCTTAATAGAGTAAGGTAGACATTGTTTTGTTTTGATTTATAGTTCCATATTTGCCTAATATTTGCATCTGATGAAAAGATGCTAAATGTTTTTTTCAAGTTTTCATTGTCCATTTGCATTTCATCTTCTGAGAAGTGTCTACTCATTTCAACTGCCAATTTTTTATTGAGTTTTTTTTTTACTTTTTGGTGGTCTAATATTTTTCAATTCTTTACACATTCTAGATATTAGTTCTCTGTCTGAGGAAAATCTGGGAAATTTTTTTCCATCTTGTACGTTGCCTGTTTATTTTGTTTCCTTTTCTGTGAAGAGGCTTTGAATTTGATTTAATACCATTTGTTGATTCTTGATATTATGTCTTTTGCAGTTGGAATTTTATTCAGGAAGTCCTTGCCTGTGCCTATGGCATCAGGAGTTTTGGCAGTAGTTTCTTTTTGCAGATTTAGTGCTTTTCTTTTTATATATAAATCTTTAATCCAGTGTGATTTAATTTTAGTATTGGATTAAAGCTATGAATCTAGTTTTTATTCTTTTGCATGTGGATAACCACTTTTCCCTGGATCATTTGTTAGAGACTCTCTTTTCTCCCAAATAGATATTGTCCCTTTTCCAAAAATCAGATGACTGTAGGCACTTAGGATGTTTCTACATCCTCTACTTTATTTCACTGGTCAATATACCTGTTATCATGCCAGTAACAGGCTGTTTTTACTACTGTATCTTTGTTGTATAACTCAAAGTCTGGGATTAGTAACAAGAGAAAGCCTACTGCTTTTCTCTTGTTACTAATGATTGCTTTCACTCTTCAGGACATTTTTCTGAGTGCATATAAATTTTAAAAATTTTTATGGTTCTGTGAAAAAAGCTGAGAGAATCTTGACTGAAATTGCATTACATCTATATCAGCCACAAATTTGAAAATTTGGCCATTTTGTCAATAAAAGTTCTGACTATACAAGAATAGGTGATGCGTTTACATTTTTTAATGTCATCTTCAATCATCTCTTCCAGAAAACTCTATTTTTTGTTATTTTTAGAGTGCATTATGATTTTGCCTTTTTGCTTCTAATTGCATTTATATGGTTGTTTCTTTCTGTCCTTTTTGTGTATTTAGCTTAGGGTTTGTTGATTTTATTGATCTTTTCCAAGAACTCTTTGACTCATTGATCTTTGTATGATTTTTTTGGTCTTGATTTCATTAATATCAACTTTGATATTTAAATTCTTATTCCTCATACATGTTTTGGATTTGGAATGCTCTTATTTTCTATGAATTTGAGATGCATCATTTTCTTATTTATTTGGATTTGCTCTATTTTTCTAAGGAGGGTATTCACAGCCTAAACTTTCCTCTTAGGAAAGTAGTCCTCATAGTCTTTTCTATGTTGTAATAGTATTGCCATTTGATTCAGGAACATTTTAACTCCTTTTATTTTTTTGTGACCCATTGATTATTCAAAAATGTATATTTAGTCTCCATATATCTGCATAGTTTCTTTGGTTTCATTTGCTATTCTCTCTTTATTGACCTGTGATCTAACAGTATATATGTGACTTTTTCAATTCTTTTTCATTTATTTAAATTTTATTGCCAATGTGTACTCCATTTAGGGAAATCATCTGTACACTGCTAAGAAAATTGTGTATTCTGTTTGACAAAATATTCTTCATATAACTTTACTTTAAATGATAACTTTTAAGTATTTTTGATGGTGTGATTCAATTCTGATTTTTTTGCTGTTGTTATTGTTCTGTTTGATTGACCCATCTATATGTGAAAGTGGTTTCTTGAAGTCTCCAACTATGATTATGTTGGTGTTTATCAGACCTTTTATTCATAATAGTTTGTTTTATGAAACGGAGTACATTGGTATTTGGTGTATATATATTTAAAATCATGCATAAACATTAAAATATGTCATGCACAGGTGTCAAATGAATGTAAACATTATGTTATAAGCATGAGCTAAGAATAATAGTAACATCAAGAATGATAATGGAAAAGTGATATTTGGAGACAGAAGCAGCAAGGTGGGTGGGAAAGGGAAGGAGATTTGAAAAAAAAAACGTTGCATATATATATATACCTACTCCTCAAGATGAACTTAAACTCCATGTACTACAACATGTGCTAACAAAATTTAAAAATACAAAATGGAATTATTTCATTTACCAATATATAATGACCTTTGCTACTTCCAGTCAGTTTTCACTTGAAGTCCATTTTCATTGAAAATAGAACAGCTTCTCCTGTTTACTTTCTGGATCTTGTTGCATAAAATATCATTTTCTATTTTTTTTCCCCTCAGTGAATGTGTTTCTTTAATGATAAGGTGTGTCTCTTGTAGACAACATATAGTTGGCTTTTGCTTCTTGATCCAATCTGCCAATCTGTAATTCTGGATTAGGAAGTGAAGACCTTTATACTGAAAGATAATACTAAAGGCATTTATGGATTCCTGCTGTCTTAGTTACTGTTTCTCTCATTGCTGGGACAAAACACCTGACACTTAAAATGAAGGAAGGAAAGGTTAATTTCTTACAGTTCTTGGAGGTTTCAGTCCATACTCAATTGGCTGCAAGGCAGGGTGGCATGGTGGGGCCACAGTTCATGGTAGCTGCAAACAGCAAGGTGTGAACCGGCAAGAGAGAGAGACACACCTTCTTCCTGCAATTACATCATATCCTGACTCCATCCCTGGGTGGGTGAAACACTTATACCACCAACTCCAGTACTAGACAATGAACCAATCACAAATGCTGGATTTGGTCAAATTGCATGAGGCTTGGGGACCACTGACATAAACCATGGACCTGTCATTAAATTATTTTTCTGAAGTATATTTCTTTATTTTTTACTTTTATTTACTCACCATGGTACATGTATTCATTCTTTTGTGCTCTGTTATGTTGTCCTCATTGTCTTTTGCTAGCTTTATTTTGAGTACTGTTTTGTTTACTGTTCTTTAATTGCTGGGACAAAATAGGCAACACCCAAAGTTAAAGAAAGAAAGGTTTGTTTGACTCATAGTTTGTGGAGGTTCCAGTCCATAACCAGCTGGCAACAAGGCTGGGTGGCATGGTAGAGGAATATTCACAGCCATGGAAGATAGCAAAAGCAGCAAGAACAAAAGGGGAAACAAGCCTCTTGCTGCCCCTTTTTATGTTAACCAGACTTATGACATTAGAATGGTGCCAATCCAGTGTATTGATCCAGCAATCTTTAACCCTAGCATTGCACTAAGAATCAGTCACAAATTCTAGATTCAGCTATCTCAAACAAACAAACAAACAAACAAACAAACAAAATCTATGTCCCATGACTGCATGAGATTTGGGAGGATTATCCATACACAAACCATAACATTCCACCCCTGGTCATCTAAAGACTCCAGCACATTCCTTTATGCAAAAGGCATTTTGTCCATCTCTAAGAGTTTCCAAAGTCCTCACAGTTTCAGCCTTCCTGCACCTTTGGCTTCACACTCACAGTTTCACACACTGCCCTCAAAGGCACATTGCCTGAAATACTAGGCCTTCTACTGAAATCTGGGTGGAAGCCTTCTTAATCCCACAACTCATGTATTCTGCATTCACCTAAAACCAGTGCCATATGGGTGATACCAAGGTCTGCTGTAGGCTAGAGCAGTAACCAGGCTTCTATCTCTCTTGGTTATAGCTGTCAACTACCTGGATCACTGAGCACTCTGAATCCAGTTCTGAGAAACAAATTCTCTAGGCTGCCACCATTTTGGAAGTGACTGTCTCCTCAAAGTAGTCTTTCATTTTGCAATTTTGAGGCTACAAAGAGTTAACTCCTGGTGCTTCTTGTGATGCCCTCACAACATCTTTTCCATTCTCCTTTTCCTTCTCAGGAATCAAGATCTCTGCTCCAGTTTTGCAGCTCACAGGTTTACTGGAGCTTCCTTTCTGGTCAACTCAGAATATTTCAAATCATTCTGATGAGATCTCTGCTCCTGATTCTCAACAGAATTCAGGTTAACATCCCCTAGCAGTAGCCATGTCACTGTCTCAATATTCAACTGCCTTGATATTTCTTGAGCCAGTTTAATTAGCCTACTGCCCTTAATCTCAGACTCAGGCAGGTTCTGGACATGAAAAAAATGCAGACAAAGTTTCCAATAAACCATAACACACATAATCTGGAGTCTCAACAGCCAATGCAGTCCTTCCCAGCAGAAACCTGCCAAGGCTAGTCTTTACCAGCAGGATTTCTATCAGCCTCAGATCTCTTGAACTCTGACCAGAATCTCCCATGCAGAACAACTTACAGCATTCCAGCTCTACTTTTTCAGCTGACGTCTCTAAGCTTTTCCAAACTCTTCCCACACACCATTCTCAAAGGTTCTTGAGCCAGATGGTCAGGTATAGTCACAGCGATGACCCCACTGCTATGGTACCAAATTTTGTGCTGGTTACTTTTCTCTCTTTTTTGAGACAAAGTATCTGACACCCAAAATTAAAGGAGGAAAAGTTTATTTACCTCACAGTTTGTGGAGGTTTTTTCTAATTTTGGTGCATTGTGATAGTAAACAATCATTTATAATTTTTTGTTTCATGGATATTAGTAGTTTTCTTTCGTGATACATTCTTCTGATTCTTCTAAGTGTAATTGAGATAAAGTTATGTTCTGTTTTCATAGGTTTTCATATACATACAGTCACTCACATCCATGAGGTTCACTTGAAAGTTGAAATCATTTATGTGTTTAATATTTTCAAGTGGTTTTATTGTCCACTTGACTTGTCTTAGACTGAAAGTGGCATTCAGGTCCTTTTTTAAATTAATACATTTTGTTTGATTTTTCTTTGAATCTCATGAATTTTCTGCTTTAGGCTATTGTAATGATATGGAATGGACATTTTTGTAGTAATTATTATTATTTCTTGAAAATTGCAACTTTAATAACTTTAGCTGTTTTTCAGCCAGTAGTTTACTTTGTCTGATAATAATATGATGAAATTTGCTTTCATATTCTCTCCAATTTGCACAATATTATCTTTGCATATTCTCTTAGTTTTAGGTGTGCTGAATTATTTTATTTTAGGTATATCTGTATACAATTTAAATTTTTTTGTGAACAATTTGGAAGTATTTTATTTTTATCAGGGAAGTCTATCTAGTTTTATCGATGAACTTAATATATTCAGTCTCAAATTTTCTCATTATTTTTATTACAATTGTTGTGTAGACTTTATATTTACTATACCTTGAAGTAGTTTGGCTTCTCTGATCAATTTTATTTCTATGTCTCTTTTTCATATTTAAGATTTGCTTTTAGTACTAATAGATATAATTAAGGCTTCACATTTTTGTAGTGGCTCTGTTCCACTCATTTTCTTTTTACTTATATAGGCTTTTAGTCATTTGTCATACATAGTTTTCTTTGGATCTTGGATTAGACAGCTTCCTGTTATTAGGACAGACATTTGACATACAAAGATTAAAGGAGAAATCATTTATTTTGGCTCATGGTTTCAGTTCATGGTCATCTGATTTAATTGCTTTTAGGCCTGTTCTGAGGTAAAAACATCACAGCAGTAGGCTATGGCAGAGGAACACTGTTCATCTCATGGCAGCTAAGGAAGAGAGATTAAAAGAACCAGAGAAAAGTTATAACTCTTAACATCAAGCCCTTAGTGACTTAATTTCTCTATTGAGCCCAAACTCCTAATTGCCCTCTCAGCTATGGGCTCATTATTGGTTATCCTTTGATGAGGTTAGCATCTTCACAATCCAATCTTTTGACTAGAAATCTTTTAATCCAAAACCATAGTGAAAATCAAACTTAACTATCACAAATCCCATATATTAACTGTGTAATAATAAATGATTTTGCTCTATTTAATCTTTTCCTTAACCTTGATCTAATTTTGCATCTACAATTGTATGTGATTAGTGCTCACATTATAAATTTCTGTCCATCATCCCTTAGTACAGTCATCCTACAGTAGTTTGCTTAGATGAATTATTTATGAAAACAATATTCCATGAATTTGTTTATGTTTATGGTTTGGAGCTTTTCTTTGTCTAGTAGCTTACTAAATTTAGTCCTAGAGTGAGACATTCTATGTCAGAATTTTTCTCAGATATTAATTGGCCCTTGCTAAACTGTACATTGTGATTGTTTTTATTTCAAGAAATATTTTTATTATTATTACAAAGATCATTTTCTTTCTAGTCAAAATAACTATAATATTTCATAGCTACTTTCTTCATCTTTAATTTTTTAAATTGAATTTTATCAGGTCTCATCACACTTTATTCTGTTTTTAATATTTTTGTTTCTTATGTTCCAATTTTAGTCACATTAGTTTCTTATCAATATTGAACAACTTATTTTCCTTCTCATGTCTTGATATCTAGCCCCACAATAGATTGCGGACATGATGTTGAAAGTTATAAATTTCTCTGGTTCTCTGGTTCAGAATTGTCGTGCTCCGCTAGAGTTTGTAGGAGTTTAGTCCTATGGGACATACCAAAATATTCCTTCCAGGACAGTAAGCTAAACCCTGTATCTGACTCTTCCTGCTGTGGGCCTCTGAGTAAAACTCATTTAGATATACCATTCTGTATCACTATAACCAAGAGACTTGAAAGCTGCTAATTTTCAGAGAAACTCAGAATAGGAAAATACCTTCCAACAGGGTCAGATTGCCCAGCCATTCTTATACTTTGGCTGTGTGATAAGGCAGATATAATTGTGCTTGGAATGGCAGTGTTTGGAGGCCTTAAAAGCCACTTCCAACACAAATTATAGCACAAATCCAGATTCTGCAGCAAGTTCGTGTCATCTATGAATAACTAGTCTTATTTTGGGAAATGATTTTTGGCTCACTGCTGGCCTTTAGTACAGACCAACCACTTTAACCATGGGCCACAAAGTTACCCCGCAACTTGAGACACACATCATGAAGTGAGTTTTATTTGATCCACCAGCCATAAAATTGAGCATGCACAGCTGATCTCCATTATGAAGTGGAATTGGTATTATGAAATTGAGCTGGGGAACACTCTAATGCATGAATAACTTTCATGAGAAAGTGTTGCAAATATCCATGCCCAACTCTTGCTCTATACTCTCTTCTCTCTGTCAAATTGCACCTATGCTTTACTAGAGACTGTTTATCATGATAATGAGTTGACTAACGAGGAAGAAGAAAAAAAAAAACTTAGGCCCTTTTTATTGGTAGTTCTGCATAATACAAACTGCATGCCTGAACTGGACAAATGTAGTTCCTTTTTAGGATACCAAGGAAGAACAAAGGTGAAAGCAAATTCTTCACCGAGCAGAACTTTATGCAAAATACCTGATTATTCATGTTGCTTGGAAGAAGAAATGACTATAATTATTAGTCCATACACTTTCATGATTAGTGGTCCAATGATTTAGCTGATTGATCAGAACCTTAGGAAGAACACAACTGAAAATTTGTGACAAGGAAGGCTGATATATATATATATATATATTAACATATATTATGAATAGTCTTCTATTCCATGTGGATGCTTAGCATTACAGTGAGTTAGTACAAGATGTTAATAATCACACTGACACAATGACCTACTTTGTGAACATCAGTATTTTTTTCAGCCACTCCTATTGTTGTGCAAGGGGCTCATGAATAAAGTGAGTATGGTAGCAATCATAAAAGTTACACACTAACTCATCACCAAAGGATGTCATTTACCAAGGTCACTTGGCTGTAGCCTCTGCTGAGTGTCTAATCTACCAGCATCAAAGATCAACACTGATCACGTAAGATGGTAACAGTACCTAGGGAATAAACCATTTACCTGTGGAAGGTTAGTAAAGGGTAGAACTTTGCTTTTATTGAAATAAGTGCTTGATCTTCATAGGGGCTTTCTCACCCTTCCCACAGTCCATCTTCCAAATCTACCCCTTAAGTACTTAGAGGATATTTTTTCATTGCATGATATTTCATATTGCATTGTTTCCAAAGAAGAAATTCACTTCATTGTATACGAATTGTGGCAATGGATTTATGACCGTGAAATTCACAGTTATTATAATATTTCTTTTCATTTTGAAGAAACTGGCATTGGAGTATGGTGAAATAAACTTTCAAAGGCTCACCTACAATGTCAAATGTTTTCTTAGATGTTGTAATTACTATGAAACAGTACTTAATATATGATGCTATTTTTCTCATATCCAAAATTCATGGATTCAAAAATCAATCAGTTCATAAAGTTGGGAATAGCTACTCTCACTGTTGCCTCTCTTAATTCACTAGCAAAAGTGTTGCTTCCTATGCCTAAGGCCTTCAGTTTTTCTGGATTAGAGATCTGAGTTTCAAAAGGGAGGATGTATCTAGCAAGGAACACAAGAATGTACCCACAGCACAGGAAGTAGCAACTGCCACCTGGCAATTCCAGGTGCCTTAGGCCTGTAAATTAACAAGTAAGGAGATGGCTGATATTCAGGTGACTGATCCTAACGACTAAGGGGAAATAACATCCTTACAACACGGTTGATTTTTCAGAAGTTTCATCAGCAGAAAAATTTAGATTTTTTTCTTTTGTTTTGTTTTCCAGTACTAGGGATTGAACCCACCGCTTTCACACTGAGCTACATCTCCAGTTGCCTTTTTGTGACCTTCTTGCTTCAGTCCAAAATGCTAGGATTGCAGACGTCTACCACTATGCCTAGACCTTTTTATTTTTAAATAGGTTGAACATACTTGAAACAAGAAGTGTTTTGGATTTCAAGTTTTTGAGGTTTTTTTTTTATTATTTTCATGCACAAGCAACTTATCCTGAGGATCAGACTGAAGTTCAAATATAAAATAATAAGCTGTGTGCAGTGGTGCACACCTGTAATCCAGGCACTTGAGAGGCTGATGCAAGAGAATCACCATGAGTTTGAGACCATCTTGGCTACATACTGAGTTTAAAGTTAGTATGAGTTACGTAGTGAAACCTTGTCTCAAAAACAAACAAGAAAACCTCAACTATTTATGTTTTATACATTTATATTTGCATTATTTTGCTGGTTAAGGGCTGTTGTAAGCTATTGATCCATATTTTGTTCCTGATTTAATTTGTAGAGAACATTTCTAATGCTTCAATTTAAAATTTTTGGTCCTTTTTGTAAGAATCATTTGCCAAGTTAAGAAAGCTTATGTCTACATTATGTTGCTGCCTGCTTGATTTTGTTTTATATTCTCACAAATTGTTGCTAGATCTTGTATTTCACCTTTTGCAATCATTATATACATAATAATCTTTTCATTTATTGGTAGGGAGAACATTTTAGATACTCTAATATAATATTTTCTTTATATTCTTGGTTTGAATATGTCAAATCATGTTGTTTTATCTTTATTTTAATAAATTCTTAAATTCCATTTGATAATATTTGATTTGGATTTTTAAATCTATTTCCTAATAGATCCAATTTTAGATCTGTTAGTATGATGAGACGAATGTATAATTTTCTCATTTCTTGCTAGTTTGAACTGGTTTTCATTTTAAGGTTATTCTGTTCTCAGCAAAATGTCTAGGATGTTCTCCTTCTTTTCTCCCCCTGATTCTAAAGAGAATTTCTTCTTGAATCAATTATTAGTCCATGAAAATTTGGTGGAGTTTCTTGCACAATTTTTTAAATTAGTAATGCTAATGGTTTGTCTTATTTGTTTGTCTCTGTATTATATTTTTTCTATTTCATTTATTTCTGCATTTAACTTTATTGTATCCTTACTCTTCTTTCTTTGGCTTTTCTATAATTCTTTCCTTAACCTCGTAAGTCAGAAACTTAGCACATTCATTATATGCCCTCCTTCCTAATAATCACTAGCTTATATGTATAATTTGAAGTATCACTTTGAAATCCTTCCCAACTTTTATATTTTTATTATACAAAAGGTTTTTAGTATTTGTTTCTTATAATTTAATTTAGTTCTTATAATTTAATTTCTAATGTCATTTCTACTTTAACCCACAAACTAATTTGAAATATTTTGCAATTTATTTCCAAACATAGGAATTTTTACTTGTGTCTTTTGTTATTTATTTCTTAATTACATTGTTGTGAAAGAAAAAATTCCTATGACCACTTCCTCTATATTTGTCAAACTGATTTATCATCTAATACCTATTAAAAACTATGCATATTTCATAAATCCTTTTTACTTTCATTACATGGAAAGTTTTAATATGCCCATGAAATCAAACTTGTTAATTTTGTTGTTTAAAAATTCAGTAATTTGAATAATTTTGCCTAATTTATGTCATTTTTGATTTTGTAAAGCTATACTGAAAGCTCTAACACTGCTTATGAATTAGTGCACTTTCCTGTCTGGTTTATGAACTTTTTTGTCTTACATATATTTATACTATTTTATTAAATACATACAAATTAGACGTATTGCATTTATGGGTATTCTGATGACTTTCATAGTATTTTGCTTCTTTGCATTTTAGATACGTTTATTATGTGCTCATATCACTACATATGGTCTGGAAGAACTCTGAAGGCCTAAACGAGAGATATTTTCCTATGGAGATCAATTGCATTGCCTTCTCCTCAGAGCATAAAGACTACTGATCTGGAAAGCATTTTAGTACCAGATTCAATTGCCTCATTTTGAGATGGGTCCAAGACTTCCTATTATAATCCCAATACCTGAAATGCTGGCTTTGTTTTTGCTATTGCTCGTCACTCTTTGATACTCTTTGTAGTTTCATCTCACTGTGTTCCAAAAACAATTATGGTTCTTGATTTGTTTGTTTGTTTTTAGCTTTTAAGTTTTCCCTCTACTTGCATTTGGGTCCAGAAATGCATCAAAAAGTCCTTTGTCGTAATATATTTGTGACCTAGCTAAAATGCACAAGGTAGTTGGAATACCCTTAAATACACTGTACCAAAAATATCCATAATTTTCCAAACCTCTCTTCTGAAATGGTTGTATTTTCTTTCATTTTCCAAATAGCAGTCTGCTAACTACTGGCATGTGGCCCCAAATCCTTTATGTTGTGAGCTCCCTAGATATCTCAGGGCATTTTTGAGGAACATTATCATTCTGCACAGACCCAGCTGCTTTTTTGTACATAATCTTGTAGGATGAACAGGCAACCAACCCCTGTCCAGCTACCAAGATCACCTGAGGCCATTCCTTAATGAACTGATGCTCCTCTTCATGATTTGTTTTACCCAAATAGAACATACTTCTACTCCTTGACTCTTCAAACCACATTCTAAAAGGATTTTTAAGTACTTATCAAATAGTCAAAATTTGATGAATATCATGGAATAACGGAAAGGAAATTCAAATAAAGGAAAACACAACAAAAGCCACGACCAAGAACAACAAAACCCTGCCATTGACCTAAAGTATGACTGGTTGTTAATATGGTCCCCTATGAAGAAGTCTATTTCTACTATCCAAAAGAAGGGGAAAATCTCAATCTTATTTGTACTCCAAGTTAAAACCAACATTACCTATATTTTGGGGACATGAAGCTGTACCACAGTGAATATAGCTCTACTTGTTACAAGAATATGAAATTTTGTATGAGAATGTTTTAGCCTGGATTTTGGATTTTTACTTTTCTAAAATAATAGCACAGCTTTAACACTGTGTGTCCAAAATGCATAATGACATTTACTCAAACACAAGAGAGCAGTTACTTTCAGAGAAGAAGTCAATTCTCTTCTTTCTGGAAATGGAAGAATTGCTGTTAAATGTGAAATATTAAGCTTATCTTTCCCAGCCATAAAGATTTTTTTTAAAAAAAGATCAAGTCTCATTCACTAGAAAATCCTTTTTTTTTCCTTTTGTTGCCATATGGGTTTTCTCAAGCAAAGCATAATGATCAAAAATGTTGTTTTATTTATCTTTTGGCTCCTATCACCAAATGAAATGGCTGGTACACAATCAAGTTCAATAACCCTTTGTCCAGTGCATGCATCACTAAATAACTGTGTAAGTTTCCTTTTTTGTAAAATATCTTCTTTGTAAATATCTTTTTTTGTAAAATATCTTCTAAGAGTGAGAGAGAGGGAGAATATGTGAATATAAGTGTGCCTTCCTTATGCCAACAACAGGTTTGAATATTGATGAAGTGAAACCTCAGATCCACTGTGTGCACTGAACTGGAGTGAGACAGAAAAATACACTAAACTTGTGACCAAACAGGAAATGCCGTTTGTTGACGCAGCATATATTCTGAACTCCACCAATAAGCAGCATAATCTGACATGAGTGAATACTGTTAAAAGCGCATAAAAGACTCATCAAAGATGTTGCTCGTCCTGACTTCGTGGTTGCAGGCTTTTAGAGGTACCCAGCAACAAGGAAAAGATGAATCTACATAAAATATTCTGAACAGAGCATGGGTAGCTGGTTCCAGACTAGATAAACAATTTGACAAACACCCAGGAAGAATGTCTGTAACCTTCATAAAACTGAAAGGACAGGCAAGAAATGAGATGGACGACACTGTCATGGAAATTACAGTCTCAGCGATTTGGAGACATTTCATTCTGCAGAGAAGCTGGCACACTGGAGGAGGGATAAACAGGAAGTTTGAGATCTGTCTGAAATGGCATGGCATATTTTTCCTGGGATATGATATTAAAAGAGACTAAAGTTCTCTCTAGAAAATAATATCACCTAAAGTTCAACTCATCTTTTGAACAATTTAGAGGATTGACGGGGATGATTTAAGCAATTGCAAATATCAGTTCCTAAAAATCATGACACTAAATAGTCTCCGGAAAGAAATTGCTCAGAAAAGAAGAAACAGCAATCAATTAGTGAAGTGGAAAATATAGAAATTATTAAGAGTGCATGTTATGTGAAGTCCTCCTGTGCTCAGAGCTTTATTCTAGGCACACTGAGCCTTGTAGGTTCTTACCTATGAGGCGTCTGTCCAGGAGGAAGGATGAGCATGTGTATGTACGAATCCACATACACGAACTGATTAGTTACAAGCTCTGTGTCTGGAAGTCAGTAGCAATCTGAATACATGGATGTCAACTAGGAGAACCTTTCTAAAAATAGTAAGTTTTACACTGTAATTTAAAGGTGGCCCTTGCAAAGAAAATTAAGCAATTGATATTCTAATTTTGAGGAATGCGTTTTACTTGTATATTCTGTATCCATTTACTATATGTGAACCAAGCTATACCTTAAGGTTGTTTATACCTTTCTATTCAAAGGCATGTTGTGCTGGATCACTTTATGTGTCAAATTGACTGAAGCACATTTTGTCTAGATAGCTGTTTAAAAACCTTTTCCTAGTTGCATTTGTGAGGTTGTGCCCAGAAGACATTAACATTTCATTGGTGGACTGAGTAAAGAAAAGGATGTGTGTGTGTGTGTGTGTGTGCCGCGGGTCACTGTGTAGTCCTTTCCAGACCTAAACAGCAGAAAATGGTGAAAGAATGTTAAAAGAACTCTGAATAACTCTGGAGCTGGGATGCTTGTTCTCTTTCCCGAGGTGCTCCTGGTTCTCACACAAATAGACTTGGACTGGAATCTATACCATAGAGTCTTGGGCTCTCAAATTTTGAACCACACTGCTAACTTTCTTGGATTATCAACTAATAGACAAAAGATCATCATAATCTCAGCCTGTATAACACATGATTCAATATCTTTTAATCAGTAGAATTATACTTTTCATAACATACCTGTTATGATTGTGTCTAGATGTCCCCCAAAGCTTCATGCAGTCATGGAGGCAGGCTTCTCGAGTTTATGACTCATTCTTGGTCCAATTGGCCCAACACTGGGGTCGTGGGAGTATGTGCTACACCCACCCTGGGATGGGTAGCCTACTTACAAAAGAGTCTTCTCTGGTGATCCTCCCTTTTTGGTCTTGCTGCTTTTGCAGTCTTCCAGCTGCCAGCTTGGATCCAGCAGATTATGGACTGAATCCTCCACAAGCTGTGAGGTAAATAAACTCTTCTTTCCTTAATTTAAACTGTCTGGTATTTTATCTCAGCAACAAAAGAAAAGTAACCAACAGAGAGCTTTGCATAAGCTGCAAGTATTAATTCAGGCATATAATTATGTAAAGGTCAGGCTGATGAAGCCAAAGACTTTCGAGTTTTGTTGTTGTTGTTGTTGTTGTTGTTGGGTTTTTTTTAATAGGTACCAGGGACTGAACTCACGACCGTGCGCTTGCAAAGCAGGTGCTTATGCCACTGAGCTAAATCCCTAGCAAAGCCAAAGACTTTCAAATGCCAAGTACTAAACAAATACTTGGCATCTGGAAGTGTCTGAGAAGATGGTGAACCACCAGCACAGGATGGGCACCACAGAGAGGACTCCATTTACAATGTTATCCAGCATCTTCTATGGGATTGGTTGCTACTTCTGAGATTTCCAATCCTAAAAGTGGATTGTCTGTGCAAAGTGGAATGAGATTGGCAAAATCAAGTGTATATTTAAAGGAAGGTCCAAAAAAATCCTTATCAATAAAGGAGCGTAGCAGGAATTCAGTTGCCAAAGCTAGACCATGACGTCCATCAGAATGACAGCTGAGTGATATGAGATGGAGAAGATGAGAAGTCAGTGAAAAGAAAGGGATGAACATCGAAGCCGAGTTTTTTAAGGAATCTCTGTAGTGATTTCCACAGTGGTTGCATCAGTCAGCACTCCTACCAATAGTGGGGAAGGGTTCCTTTTTCCCCACAGCCCTATCTGCATTTGTTATCAGCTAATTTCTTGATGATAACCATTCTTTTTGGGGTGAGATGGAATCTCAGTGTTGTTTTAATTTGCATCTCTTGAATGACCAATGATATGAAACATTTTTCAGGTATTGATTTTCCATTGGTATTCCTTTATCTGTGTGTGTTCATCTCAGATGCCCATGTTTGGATTGGGGGGAATAGGAAGGAGAAAAAGAAAGAAGGGAAAAAGAAAATATATATATGTATTTGTGGGCTGGGAATATAGCTCAGTGGCACAGCAACTGCCTGGTAAGGTCCTGAGTTAAATTCCTGGTACCTCCCCCAAAAATACACACACACACACATACACACATGTGTACACACACACACACACACACACACACGCACGCACACACGGATAGTCCTTATAGTTATACAGCTAGTTTCTTTTAGTTCATTGAAAAGAAAAGTTGGTGCTAATATTGTTTGGACAAGATATCATGCCTATATCTTGTACTCTGAATAACTACCATGAATAAAATACACAATGTATTAATTATTGTAACTCTCTTATTATCCTGTTTTGAAACTATTTTATTGTTAGTTTTATTTCATGTTTTCTCTTTTAAAAAAAGAAAGAAATATTTCTGGGACTAGTCTTTATAACATTGTATCATTCTGGAAAAACAATATTGCACTTTTTAAAACCTTAGGTGTCAAGGAAATTTTGCTTTCTTGGAAAGAGGACAGTGTGAGTTCAGAGCATGAATTCTGGCATCAGTCTTCCTCTTTCACATCTTGGATCCATCATTTATGAATGCGTGACTCTAGGCAAGCCATTCCACCTATTTGTAATGTATATTATTTATCTAAAAAATTGAGGATGAAAATAATAAATATTAAGATTATCTGAGATGTATATATATGCTAATATATCTAACAAGGCAAAAAACACAATATCTGGCAACTCCAGACAAAATGGTCCAGAGAGTTTAAGAGATGAGAATGTCTCCCATTCTTAGTCACTTTCTTCCTTGTCAGATATAATACCCGACATCCACAATTTAAAGGAGGGGAGGTTTCTTTCTAAGAAAGTTTTTTAGATGATTCAGTCCACAGTCTGCTGGCTCCAAAGCAGGAAGGACATAGTAGAGGGACGTGCCACACAATACAGTTTCTCATGTGATGGTAGCCTAGAAGCAGTGCAAGTAGGGAAAGAGACACATTCTTTTAGTGACCCCAGGGACTTGCTTACCCCGACAGTCACCACTTCCCGCTAGCATACTCAGACCCAGAACTCATGGTGGATTAATCTCAAGTGAGTACAATACATCTGTGATCCAGTCACTCTCCAAGATCTTTCCTCTGACTGCATGTGATATTCTAGCTTTAAGCTATAACAATCCCTGACTCATTTTTCAATAATATTACCCTGATATCAAAGTAATATAAAACTCAAAACATTACAAAATGAAAAACTAGTTGACTGATATCAATCATGAATACAGGTACACAACTTTCATTACCTTTTAGTAACCTACAGTTAACATACTGAATGGTCAAAAGCTGGAATACTTTTCCTCAAAGATTGGGTCAATGATAAGGATATCTGCTCTCATTATATATGTTCAACACTTTATTTTAAGTTCTAGCCAATGCTATAAGGCAAGAAAAAAAACTACATTACAAAGATAAAATTAGAAAGCTCAATGAAATCTATTTTTGAAAGCTACTAGAACTCATGATTGAAATAGATAATGTTGCAGTTTTTAAGATCAATGTGCAAAAATCACCCCTACTCTAAATATCAGCAGAGAAAAATCATAAATTATCACATTATTCATAAAAGTATCAAGACTTCAAAGGATAGATCTGAGAAAATTGCACATGCTTAATCTGACAAAAAAATCTGTATGCTAAAAGCTATGGTTGAGGAAAATTAAGGAAGATCTAAATAAGAGTTATAGTAATGGGTTGGAAGAATCAATTTTACTAAGATTCCTGTTCTCTCCAAACTAATCTATAGATTCAGAATTCAGTTAATCTGCAATCATTCTGTAAGGTTACCTATAGAAAGTTTAGAAATATTGGGATAAGAAAATATTTCTTCAAAATAGCATTTAAACACACCAATACAAGAACAAATTGATTAAATATAATTCATTAAAATGCAAGTTTTCTCTTCTTATAAATGCATATGAAAAGGAAAGCCACAATATGAACAAATTATTTGCAGAAACTATATCTGATAAAGGACTTGAATACAAAATACAGAAAGAACTTTCAAAATTAAATTACATGAAAGCTTTTCAAAATTAATCGAGAAAGGGGAATCAACATATTTGAAAATACTTTGCCAACGAGGAAACTAAGCACACTTAAAAATGTTTGGCATCATTATTTATTGGGTAAACATAAACAAAAGCCACAGTGAAGTACACTAGATTTGTATTAAAATGACTAAAGGGAGAAGTAGAACTTCCATGCACTGCTGTTAGTAACATGAATTTATACAACCGTATCTTTGAGAAACATATTGACAGTTCTGTTTGTTTGCTTTAATTCAAAGTCAAGCAAACACAACCATATGAGCTATTCATTCCACCCTGGAATATTTGATCTACAGAAAACAATACATATGTTCTTAAAGATTTTCCACTAGCATTCACAGAAATGCTTATTTTTAATACCCATACACTGGAAAAACTCAAACTTCCATAAAAATGAGTGAATAAATGAACAAATTGTGGTATAATCAAACAATAGCATGCGGCTCACTGATACGAAATAATGAATATGCAACAATACAAAAAGTGACACATACAGCATTAAGGAATCTCAATATAATCATAATGAGTACAAAGTCAGGTAACATATAATACAATTATTTAAACAAACTGTGCATAATAACCTGTAATGACAGTAGGGATCCATGGTTATATGAGGGTAGGAAGAGACAAAATAGCAATGAGAAGGGGCATTGAAGGTGCAAAAAGTTCCCTTTATATGATTTTAGTAAATATTTTCATGACCACATAAGTCAACCATTATCAAATTGTGTATTTTAAATATATGTAGTTTATTATAGTTTAATTGCTCCTCAAAAACACTATCCAAAAATGAATTGTTACATTTTTTAAAAAATTAGATTTAGAATCTACAGATTTCTGTGATCATGTCTGCTTGGTGATTAAGAATGTAAAACAGGTATATGTGACTCTGGATTGAGCCCAGAGTGGTAGTAATGTTATTCTCCAAGAGAGCTGAAAGATGCTAGGTATAAAATTAAGTTCTAAGCCTAATAATCCACCTATTTTTCTCTTTCTAGTAAAAGGCAATTAAATCCGCTCAGTGACTTAAAACTAAAGATCTTATGATCATTGTCAAAATGTCTTCTGTCCAAATTTAATCAAACCAAAGACACATTTAAATGAATAAATAAATTAGTGCTAAGTTTGGTGGACTAATTTATATATATATATATATATATATATATATATATATATATATATATATATATAATTAGAATATATATAATATATTATATATATTAATAATATATATAAATTAGAATCTGTTGAAATTAAAAGAAAATTTACTTCATTAAAATAATTTTCTCATACAAGGATTTATGTAGAATCTGCATATTCTCACAAAATTACAATATTATAGCAGTTTAGTTCTTCGACAGAATGTATGTGTGAGAATATTCAGGAATATTGGCAATAACAACACCTTAATAAGGAAATGTCTTAGCTGTGAAGCTCTTTTACTTCCCAATATTTTTGCAGAATGAGAGCAAATAATTGTCAGCTATTCATTTGACAGATGGTGAATATACAGAGAATCTATATAGAATTCAAAAATTTAAAAAATCCTTACCACAAGTAATCCAATTAAAAGTGAGCAAATGATTTGAAGAGGAGAGCATAAATGGAAAAAATTTCATTGTCAGTAGCCATTTTGGAAATGCAATGAGCTACATTTCACTCTAGTTAGAATGTATATTACTAAAAAATCAAAATTTGGGGCTGGGGATTTAGCTCAGTGACATAAGCACCTGCCTGGCAAGCATGAGGTCGTGAGTTTGATCCCAGGTACCATAAAAAAATACATAAATAAAATTAAATAAAAAATAAAAATTTGATGAGAATACGGATACAAAGGAACTTTTACATACTCTTGGTGGGAATGTAAATTAGTATACCCACTATATAAGCAATATGGTTGTTCTTCAGAAAGCTAAACTAAAACTACCATATAATCCAACTGTACCACACCTGAGTATATATTCAAAGGAAATGAAATCAGCATTAAAAAGACAGATGTGCATGACCATGTTTATTGAGGCACCTTTCACAAGAGCTAAGCTATATCCACCTCCAGGTGATTAGGTAAAGAAAATATAACATATATACACAATGGAATATTATTTTGTCATAAATAAGAATTAAATTCTCACATTTGCAGGAAAACAAAATGAACTGAAGGACATCATGTTATGAGAAATAAGCTACACATAAAAGAATAAAGGTCACATGATCCTGTGGAAAATAAAGCCAAGTTGGATCAAGCCAAATTGACCTGCAAGTAGAATAGTGTCTTTGTTCTGATAATCTTAAAATTCCATTTGGAACAACCAACCAAAGTGACCTGGAGGCTTATTTTATTCTTGAATCTTCCAGCAAATAATACAAGCTCAGTAATTGGATGGGTAGATGGGTAGATGGATGGAAGGGTGGATGGGTGGATGGGTGGATGGGTGGATGGGTAGATGGATGGAGCCAAGAAGCCTTATGTATTGAAAGTGAAGCAAAAATAGGCTTCTCTGAGTTCATGAGCTATGGATAAATGTTTTTGAAATTTCACATACCCTCAAGTTTTCCCATTTCCAGAAACACTGATTAAATTTCTGCCTTTAGAGAATGATTTTACATGTAAACATTTCTCACATGCTACATCTCTGTGCTTATCTTGCCTTGTATTTTTGTACATCCACTCACCAGTGCAAATGATTAAATCTCCAGGTATCGCTCCATCTGAGGAAAATGAAATCACTGGAACAAAACATATTCTAAGGATCATCTGTCTACTTATCCAGCCAAGAGTTTATGTGTTACCTGTCATTTGTTTGCCACTTCAACTGAGAGATATGCAGGACTGAGTAAGGAAAATATAGACTCTCAGAGCTGCTTGGAGACACAAGGGCTTCTCCGGTGAGTTCATTGACATGCATGAGAGGAAGATTACAATTTTCACAGCTTTCTGAAGCTCTCCAGAGAGTCCCAGAGACCCCTGGAGTGAGAAGCCAGTCATGGAAACCTTAAGAACCAAAGACAAGCAGACAGTTTTGGAAGTAGTGATGGCAAGTATGACAATTGCACCAATACTTTCTGGTCTTTTTTTTCCCAATTCCTATCCAGCTTCATTAAGGCATAAGTGACAAAAATTTGTATATATTTAAATTGTGCTATGAGATTATTTATACGTGTATACACATTGTGAAATGTTTATCACTATCAATGCAACTAACATGGCTTTAGCCTCAAGGTGTGTGTGTGTGTGTGTGTGTGTGTGTGTGTGTGTGTGTGTGTGATGAGAACATTTAAGATCTACTCTCAGTAAATTTTACTTTCTTAGAAAATTTCAAATATACAAAACAGTAGTATTCAGTATAGATCCCACGCTAAACATAAGATCTCCAGAATTTACCCATCTTTTATAATTGAAAGTTTGTACTATTTGACCAGTTTTTCCACATTCCCTCATCCTCAAACCCCTGTAAAATCATATTCTACTTACTGCTTCCATCAGTTTGACATCTTTATATTTATCGCATAAGTAAAATCACGCAATATTTGCCTTTGCTATGCTGGGCTTACTTCACTTAGCATAATTTCTTCCAGGATCACCATGTTTCACAAATGAAAGAATTCCTCTATTTTTAAAATTGAATAATAACTCATTATTCATTTGTGCATTCCTCTATCAAAAGACATTGAGGTGGATTTGATATCTTGACTATAGTGAATAACGTTGCAATGAATGTGGGAATGCAGATGGTTTTTGGAATTCTGATTTCAGTTCTTTTGGGCATATAATCAAACTGGATTTCTGAATCAGAGATGGTTCTATATTTAAGTTTGTGAGGCATCTCCACATCATTTCTCATAATGACTACACAGCTTTACATACTCACCCCATAGTGTTTAAAGTTATGAATTCCTATACATCCTCAGCAACATTTGTTATCTTTTGCCACTTTGGTAATACAGGTATGAGGATACACTCCATTTGGGATTTGCTTTCCTCTGATGACTAGTGGTGAATACTTTTATATACTTACTGAGAATTTCTTTATCTTCTTTTGAGAAATGTTTATTTAAGTTCTTTATTTTTAAGGGGATTATTTGTTTGCTTATTAGTGAACTTAGTACTTTATGTATTTTAAAAATTAACGCCTTATCAGATTATGGTTTGAAAACCTTTTCTTCTGTTCTTTAATCTGTGGTTTCCTTTGCTGTGTGGAAGATTTTTAGTGTTATGTTGTCTCTAAGATACGGTCTATTCTGGAGACTGTTTGGTGTGAATTGACTTCATCCTTATGTAGTGATTCTGTTTATCTTCTATATAGTCTTTAAAGTGGCTTCACTTTTGCTATTTGCATAGAATACTTTTTCTCCTTCTTTCATTTTCAATCTATATGTGACCCTAAATCTGATGTGAACCTCTGGTAAGCAGCTTGTGGTCATGTCTTGGTAAGATTGTTTTGATACATTTAGGTATTCAATGCCTTTGTATTGGAGAAGCTAAGCTGCTTGTAATTTATATCACCATTTTCTTATTTTTTCTTCCTGGTATCCTCTCTCATTGGTTTCTTTATGACTTGAAATTTGGAGGTGATGCTTTGGTTTCTTTTTCTTCTCCAATATATCTACTAAAAGGATTTTTTTGTGTGGTTACCATTGGGCTTGTATAAATTTTTTGTTAAAATGCTGTATTTTAAGGTGATAATAGCCTTCCACACAAAAATCACACTTTATGTTCACTATCATAAGTCATGTTATTGACATGGCAGTTTATATCGTTTCATATTGTTCATTCATTAATAAATTATTGCAGCTACTTTTAAGTCATTTGTCTTTTTAGTTTTATATTAGATTTAAAAGCAATATGCACTATCTGTACTAGAAACTGTAAATTTGACTATATTCCAGCTTTTACAGGGAGTTTTTTTTATGTATTTTTATGTTGTTAGTGTATTTTCATCTCAGGTTGAAGAAACTCCTATTAGCATTTCTTGTAAGATGCATCCAGTAGTGATAACTAGTTTTTAAGATCATTGATTTTTGATTCTGCATCATTATGTTTCCCCTTAAAACTGAGATTTCCAAACCTTCGTGCAGTTCTTTACCTCCAGCTTTCAGTTTGCCTCTGATTTAAGACAGACTCTGTGAACTTCTCAGGTTACTTGTGCAACTTCTAATTGTTTTCATGTATTTTTTCCAGTTTTAGTTAGTGGTTGTTATGTGTTCCTCTTATACGTCATTGACATTCTTCAAGATGATTACTTCAATTTATCAGACATTTTGTATAACTTTATTAAGGTTGACTGTGTTTTATTTTTTTCCCTTTTGTGATCATGCTTCCCTAATTATTCATAACTCCTATAACCATGGTTTAGTGCCTGTTCATAGGAGCCAGTTAGACTGGCTTCATTAGATGCAACCCTTCACCAGTCGGTGATCCAGAGTTTCCAGAGAGCCCTCTGGTGGGACCATGGGCAGTCTTGCTGCAAGTCCTCAGAGAAACAGTCCTGGTGCCCAGGTCAGCAGGTAGATGAAGGTGTCAACTTTGTTCATGAAGATTGGATTCACAGCAGGTGACTTGACCCTGGTGTTAGCCTCACACCTCATTCTGTGGTGAGAGACCACTTTAGTGCCGGTGTGACATTAAAGACTGAGACACAGAGAGGTACGGTGTGGTCACTAGAGTACAGTTCAAAGTCTATGGCATCATGGGTAACCAGATTGTAGAAGGGGTCTGAACCCTGAGTTGGTAGGGTCAGGCTGGAACTTAAATCTGTAGAGGCCATGTTGGTAGTCAGGCTGGAGTTTGGGGCCAAGAAGCTGCTTTGTCCCTGAAGTGGTCCTAATACAGCCTTTTCTAATAGAAGCTTGTCTAATGTTCTGGCCTTGGGCATACTCCGTTTGCTGACAGGGTCATGTATATTCCTCCTTTGACTGTCAGTTAACTTCAACTTCTCTAGCATACGCTCTTCTGTCCTTGTTACTTCTCTTTCACTAGAAAAAGGTCTAATTACTCACCCATCTTTGCTGCCCAATTCCATCACATTATCTAAATTCTCTGTCCCATGATCCCTAAGTTCCTTGTTACCAGCTTTCTTGAACAGCCCACTTTAATGTCTGGATTGCTCCTTTTTATCTATGTTCTCCAAATTCTGAAAGACCCAACATGACAAAGCCTCTTCAACTGATAACAGACCACTGCCCAACACCTAATCCATTTTAATATCTTCCTTCTTCCTTGCCCTTTATTATTCAAAATGTAATGATCTTTATCCATTAGGAAATCACTTTTTAAAATAATTCATGACTGGGTTATAGTCAATGGTAGAACACTTGTATAGCATGCATAATGCCCAAGTTTAATCCCTACCATGATAAAAACAATGATAATTAATTAATCCTTTTACCTGGGCCTAGTGTTACACACTTGTAATTCCAACATTCAGGAGGCTGAGGTAGGAAGACAGTGAGTTTGAAACCAACTTGAGCTATGTTCATCTATTTGAATGAGACCCTGTCCCCCCAAAAAACCCAAAAAATAATAGTTGATAATGCTTCCTTTTGTGATAGCATAAACTAGTAGAGATTATTGTCTAAATTTTCCATACCAAAAAGTATGACTTCAAGTCATGGCACATGACTATATTCTGGCAAAATTAACAGATATATGTCAAATGAAATGTCAATTGAAAGAAACAATCAAAAGGAAAAAGTCAGCTGAAGAAGTATTTAATTATTTAGTAATAGGTATATGTTTTTTTTATTAACTTCAACCCATGCCTTCAAATGCATATAGACTTTGTGTGAGTGCAAACAAGTGTTCTAACAGTGTGAGAAATATTTTGACTAATTACACTATAGGTGAATTACCCAGATAAAATCCTAGCCTTCTTCTTTGTAGTTGTTTGGTTTTACACAATTTAAACTTTCCTTCCAGTCTTAATTTTCTCTTTTATAAAATGCATATAATCAACCCACTCCTAAGGTTGCCATGAATACTAGTTATAATAATCCATACAGAACCACTTAACATAATACCTAAAACCTAGTGACTATCTCTAGAATTATGACCAAATATTTCTCAGATAACTATTTTTGGACTTTATTTATTAAAATGTTTTAATCCTATTTATCTCAATGTATTATCTATGGTTACTACTATATCCTAGGTTATTTATCAATAATTTTCCAAATTTATTATTCTAGATTATAACACTTAATTTCTGTAGATATTCTTCACAGGTTTTTTAGCTGCATTATTAAGATTGTCTTTGGAGACATAACTGTTTTGTAGGTGACTGATAAGGGAGAGAGAAAAACTGCTATGATCCACTAAGGTTTGTGAGGGCTGCCATCATAAAGCAATCTGTGTCCATACCATTTAGTTTTTGTTAAAAAGCTGAGAACTGATACCCACACGCCCTGGTTTGAGAGTTTCCAGTTGGGAAGAGACAGTGATGTTTGCCTAAGGACAATGTAAATAAGTGATCCCATATTGAAAAGATACTACATCTTGTGTAAGTTTTTTTTTGAGCTAGGTGATGAGTATAAAGGTGTTAACTGTGTAGTTATTTATGCTTTCATGTTTACCTGAATTGTTCCATATTAAATAAACTAAACATTCAAAAGTGCATAGACATACTTGAAAATGGGTAAGTTAACTTATAATGTTTGATTTACAAATCATACAATTATGCTTAATTTCATATTAAAGCTCAATTTCTTACATAACTTAAGGGTGTTGTACACCTTCTTTTAACACAGAGTAAGATTTATTTTACATTTATTCATAGCTTGTTCCACTGAATATTGACTCCCTGCTATCTGCTATTTGGAAAAAATATATATATATATGTATATATATATTGCAACATAATCAACTTATATGTTTCATATTTTGGTGACTGTATATTATACTACTGAATGTTGCTTGTGTCTTATATTTCTGCATCTTTCTGTACTAGTACTGAATTTTAGTTTTCATTCTACTCACTTGTATGGTATCATTTGTACACTTAATGAATATGGTCATTTAGGTTATTGATTGCTCTATTAAATACCATTAAATGCTGGAATAATTATGATGGAAAATCAATTGTTATGCCATTCCAGGTTAACATAACCCACTGATATCAATTCTTTTCATATTCACTAGTGATAGCTGCCCATCCCCTCATGTACATACAGCCTATTATGATAACTCAGGTGATAGATACAGATATATCATCCAAAGCAGAATCAAAAGCCTCACTATGGCATAATACATAAGATCCACAGTATTTCTTTTATCTATAAAATCAGTGAACAGTTGACCATGGAATTTTAGCGTCTCCTAAAACTACTTTAAAATACCCAACAGACTTTTAATAAGCTCACTCATTATGCTATTTTAAATGAAGAAAGTATGGCCCTGAAGCATGCTATGGTTTCATTATATGTTTTTATATTTTTTGGCTTTTAACTACACATACACTTGGAAAATATTTTGAATTAATTACCCATCTTGCATTATCTAATTTATTTTAAATTTGCTTGCTTGCTTTATTCAATGTATTTCCTCAGAAACAGAAATTAGTGGGTTGAAATATTCTATTAATCATCCAGTAATATTAAAATATGGAAATAACAGGCATACAAGATTTTAGATGTGTTAAGTATTCCAAATGTCAGCAAGTGACTCTTATTTTCCTTGGAAACTTTTACTAATGTACCTACTGATTGTGTTATTCATTGTGATAAGATAGTGAGCTATAATATTGATCACTCAAACATTCCAGTATTAGAAGCATTAGTGAGGTCCTCACGATGTGATCAGTATAACCAATGAACCCAATGAGTGAATTTATCTTGTAGCCATCAATATAAGCATCGATTTCACGGAAACTTTGCTTCTGTTTTACTTCTTTCCTTTCCTATTAATATCTACATTTACAAATTAGTCATAATTTTATCTAAAATAATCAGAATAGGATGTTATTTCACATATTATAAAACTCTGGATGCTTTGAAAGTTCCTTGAGAAAAATTCTAAAACTGGAATATTCATCATGCTTTCCCTAAGTAGAGATGTTTTGAGAGTCTCAATGCCACAGTTAAAAGTGTTAAAACTAATATTGAAAAATGTACCCACAAAATGAATCCATGACATTAAGTAGGTCTAATAAAGCTGAATAATTAGCAAGATACTTTTTACCTAAAAAGCAAATTTTGGATCCTAATTTAGCCTAGACATTGATAAATCCTTCAATATATCTGATGACTATCCATATGGATCTAACTGGATTAATTCTGAGGAACTGTGTATCTTGTAAAACATACAGCTTTCATATTTGAAAATCCATGTTTTGAGGAAACTATGTAATAATAATAATAAGCTATGGAACTATATTATGTTCCTATATGGAAAAACAATTTTATAAAAGTATCAATATAAACAAATAACTTTAAGATTTATTGTAATATCAATGAAAATCCATTGGAGTTTTTGAAAACAACTGAAAAGACAAACCAAATTATGTACAATTAATTCAAAGTAACAAAAAAGAGCTAATAGAGAGTTGTGAACTACAGAACTTTTCCTAACAGATAGTGAAGCATAGAGTTCAATTAATAATCAAGAATAGGTCATTATATACAAACTAATCAACAAATAAAAATTGAAACATTGCAAACCAATGAGAAAGAGTAATATTCAATAAATGGTGTTACAGAAATTTATTAGATTCATATTGAAGGTAAAATTTCATCTTAATTTTCCAAAATTATATATAAGAAGCTTATATGGATGCAGATTTTTGAAGGACTGCGGTTATAATTTTAAGATTTTCTTCTAGCAAAAAACACACATTGTTACAAATACAAAATTACTCATGAGCATAGATTTAGCACTAAAAGCTCTCAGCATATTACAAACTTAAAAAAAACCCTTAGATTACATAAATATATAATCTGTAAAAGCATTTTAATAAAATAATTGAATAACACTTCTATAATATTTTTGTCCCATACATGTCTTGCTGTACATTTTCACTACTTTGTAAAAACACTATCTTTATTTTTACTGTTGATAGTTTTTTTCAGATTCTCAACTTACTATTGATAATGTCACGTAAAGTTTTAGGATTATTATAAATTTTGAGAAAACTTCTATCAAAATTCAAAGAACTTCTCATATTTTAATTTCTTGTTTCACACATTTCAATCCTTGCTATACCCCAATTAACTACATACGTTCCGTGCTGAGCATCAGAAAACATATTCTTATAGCATTAGCTACTTTTTCTTAGCATAGTTTATTTATTTACTTATTTATTTTTGAACCAGGAATTGGACTCAGGACTTTATGCCTGCCAGCCAGGACTTTATGCTTGCCAGACAGGTAATGCACCACTGAACTAAATCTCCAGCCCTTATGCATATTATAAAACAAGAAAATATTTAATTTCGATTACAACTCAGAGACTTCAATCCATGGTCACTTGATACCATCTCTTTGGAACTGTGGTGAGGCAGAACATAATGGCAGGGAGCACATGGTCACTCATCAACTCATGCCCATGAAACAAACAAGAGGGTAAGGGCCCAGGCTCCCAATGTCTCCTTCAAGTGCATGGCCCAGTGACCTACTTCTTTCAACTAGACCCCACCTGCTACAGTTTCCATGACTTTCAAATAGCGCCACCAGCTGGGGACCCACACATGAGTCTTTGGAAGAATTTTCAGATCCAAACTATCACAGCTGTATAAAAGGATTTATCTAAATCCAAACTAAATGCATCTCCAGCTCAAGTCCCATTTTGCTATGTCTCACATAGTCTGCAACTACAACGCAACCTACCACAAGAGGAACTGAAATAGAGGAAATACGTGATGGGGGAGACTGCTAAACGGCGGACTGTAAGGAAAGAGATAGCGGTTCCACCTGAGTGCAGTTAGAATACTACCTTACCTTTGCAATATTTTCCTCAAAAAATAATACATATAAAACCATTTCATTACAAGTCTAGAGTTTTTTATTGACTTTATGGCAAATTGATCTCCAATTCTCTCTTCTTTCTAATTAAGGAAATTAAAACTTGAAAGGTAAAGTAGCTAGTCCAAGATAACACAGTTTGTAAATCAAGGTAGAATGAATGCAAAGCTATACTTCTAATAAAAGTTAATATCTTGGGCCAGGGATTTAGCTCAGCAGCATAAGTGTCTGCCTAGCAAGTGCAAGGTCATGTGTTCAATCCCTGGTTAAAAAAAAAAAGTTAATATCTTCATATGTGAAAGAGCTATTTTGAACCACCATATTCCAATAAAAACATAAACAATTTACTGACTCAGAAAAAATGGTTAATTAACACTAAAGATCACTCATTTTAAAATGGGTATATATATATATATATATATATGTGTGTGTGTGTGTGTGTGTGTGTTTATTTTTACCAAATTTCAAAATAATCATTGAATAATATATAGCATTGATGAAATGAGACAGCCACATATACTGCTGAGAATAGAAATTTGTTCAAGTTTTAGGAAATTATTCATTTGGCAAAATGTAGTAATAGCTCTAAAAATGCTCCTCCCGTTTCATGTAGTTATTCCACTTCTAGGAAATTATTTTGAAATGAATACCTACAAGGCTTTACTTACAAAATTATGACACCACTTTTAAAGAACAGGGAGAAAGAACTAACGTAAAAGGAATGATTGAGTGACTTACATTGAGGATCGTGATACAGAAAATGAAATAGAGTATATACCATTAACTTGCACTTAGAATACTTCCATAGTAGGTAGAAATATGGAGCAATGAAATAAATGCATTTCACGTAAAATACACAATGCAATCTCAGCAACATAAGCATGTGTACACATACACACACATTTAAACAGATCTGTAGAACTACTTGCACGGATTAGGAACTATAGTTTTAGGAATGACATTATGCCATTTTTATGTAAAATGGAAATGCAATTTTACAAATAATTGCTTTATTTCACAAGCTACAAATTAGCACATTTGTTCCTGCTTCTCTATTTCTTGTTGGCAACTGCAGAAATTGATGAGGGTGTGTCTAGGTGGTGCTGCTGAAAGCAGGCATTGTTATCAGAAGCATGCTATTTGGTGCAGTACGGAAGAGGAGGCTGATGTCCTCTGCTCCAAGGTCCCGCCTCCAGCCCCGCCCCCTCTTACAGTCTGGAAAGCTGTTTTCTGCCTGGTGGTTTCCCAGGGGTAACTATGTTTCATTGTAAAGGTGTATTAGTGAAGCCCCTGAGCTCCCATATGAGGAAAGGCACTATATAAATGCAAAATAGTCTATTTTATTCATGCTGTCATATAAATAGAAATGTACTTTATGTTCACAGTTTTTCAAGGAAACTAGTTATTCTTAGTATCAGGCCACTCATTCTCAAGGCCACCATAATCTATTGGGCAAGATTACTTTCTACTCCAGGACTGCTTCCTGGGTTGCAGAGTCATTAGAAATGTCACCTTAAAGCAGTAGCTGCCTACACAGGGAATTAAATTATTATACATAGATGATCAGACAATAGGCAGTACTAGCTGCCTCTGGCTCTGGCTAAATTTGTGGATAGTTGGGGGCAAGAAGACATCTCTTCTACTGGTCTCCCAGTGGTCACCTTCCATGCCACCTCCAGAATGGGAAACTACAAATTACAACGTTTGTTCTAACATAAAACTTTATACAGTGGCCAGGCTCTGCTGTCAGGGAAACTTGGGTTTCAATCCTAGCTTTGCTTTCCAGAGTTGTGTCTTTACTTTGGGTCCTCCTTTTCTTTTTTCTCTTTTTTTTTTTGGGGGGGGGTCTTGTTTTCAAAAGCATGTATCTACCCATTAGAGATGTTACAGGACAGATACATGAGACAGGAGTGAAAGTCTTTCAGCATGATACCAGGCATGCGGTGCTCAGTTCACGGTCTCTATCAGAGTCAGTGGTTTTGCTTCTCTCATTTGGAGCCAACCAAGAAATATATTCGGGACCTTTTACTATGGGTGGACATGGGAGAGCAGCTGGAAGACAGGATTACAGGGCCTTGTATCTGCCTCTTAAAGAATTTACAAGCTCTAAACTTAGAAAGTTTAGAGCCAGAAGTGACCTTAGAAACTATCTGTTCCACTCCTTTATTTTTCAAATAAGGAAACCTTATTATAACAAGCCAATATGGCTCCATGTTCCATCCGATATGCTTCAGAATAAATCAAATACACTTGACATATTAATTTGACTCTGAGATTATTTGGGTGTTATGCCACTATTTTCAGTTTACTTTCTCCTCCATGTAAAATGCTACAGTAAAATTGTACTGTGTGGGACCCACATTCTTAATAATCCATTTCCTTTTTACTATAAATGCATCATTACATACTTTCCCATTATCTTACTAGCACTCTGGTGTTCTTCAATACAGAGCGCAAACCAGCTGCTAGTTTTCCTGAGGTTTCCAGTAGAATCGCATATGCTAGCGCTGTCTCACCTTAACTTTCTAATTTTTTTTCAAGATACTCATTTTGATTTTGGTTTTTACTAGCACATGTTTGCCGTAATGATTACTTTCACTGTAGGGAGTTAGTACATGTACATAGCATTCCCTTCTTTCCCCCTTCACCACCTTTTTTTCCTAGCATCATCTTCATTTATTTAATCTTATAAGACTTTATAAAGTTAATTATCATATGTACAGATAGAAAACCAGACTCATAAGCCAATGAACATATAAAACATGTAAGACAGTTGTACTAAA
Organism: Dolichotis patagonum; assembly: GCA_004027295.1. Taxonomy (NCBI): domain Eukaryota; kingdom Metazoa; phylum Chordata; class Mammalia; order Rodentia; family Caviidae; genus Dolichotis; species Dolichotis patagonum. The sequence continues at coordinate 93,342 of PVJX010002597.1, read as the reverse complement.
TCAAGCTACATTTTTAGATGCATTATCTGCACTAGATTATAATACTTTTTTCTTTTCCTGTTTTCCTATTATGTCTTTTAGTTTGACTATATACAATTTATATACATATATTTACAGAGAAAGAAACGTGTTATTTGTAGGAAAACGGATACACCTTGAGACCGTAATAATGTGAAGTGAAATAACTCAGATACACAAGCTTAAATATCACACGGTTTCTCTTATATGATAAACTTTCTATATTTTGAAACATTTAAGCATGAATGCTTGTTTAGAGAGGGAAATGTAAACCAAATGACCAGGAAAAATTTCAAATTGCCCTTTTGTCATGACAACAATCTCACCCATATCAATTTGAATTTAGGCATCAGTATATTGGCCCGCTTGCTCAAGGAATTCTTCCCTTTCTTATTCTCCAGATCTAAAACTCAAGCTCCCAGAGAAAAAAGCTTTCTGTTTCAATTTCACAGGAAGGAAAACTAGTCCTCTGTCCTCTGTGCTCTACCTCTGCCCATTCCTAGCCTCACTCCAACATGAGGACTTGATTATATAACCTAGTGCTTATGACAAGGGTTTCTAGAAGTGTTGTTTTTCTATTCAGGGATCTTAATTTTTCTGTACAATTTATTCGCTTGAGATGTGGAAAAGCCTATAGACCCTTCATCAAGATAATTATTTGAAATGCAAAACATAAAGTTCATAAATTATAAGGAATGCCAATTACAGTAAAACCTTGGCTGGTGAGCACAATTCGTTCCAGAAACATGGTTATAGTCCAAAACGCTGTATATCAAAACAAATTTCCCCACAAAAAATGATAGAAACTCAGATGATTAGATTCACAACCACAGAATATTCATATAAAATTATGAAAATGCTGTAACATAATACAAAATAATAAAAAATACAAAGTATAAAGAAAAATAAGCAAATTAGCCCATAATTACCTTGGAAAACCTTTGTCACTGGTGTGAGAAGATGAGAGAAGTTTACCATACAGGATGATTTTCATTATCACTAATGGAATCACTGCTGTCTGTTGGCTCAATGAATTCTTTCTTTGCATGTAATTTTAACAAGGAGCCTATCCAATGCACTTGCTTATGCCTACTTTTGAGGATTTCATGGAAATGTGACACTGCACTGCCAGTAAGCAGATTCACTGCTACATGTTTATTTGGATGTTGTTGCACTGTTTCCCACATCTACCTCATTTCATCTGAAGTGAAGGATTCCCCCACATTTGTCTCCTCCTTTGCAAATGAGCTCTCCTACATAATCTCTTGCTGTTGGGGGTTGATCACTCACCACTCCCACAGAGAGAGAAAGAGAGAGAGAAAGGAAGAACCAAATTGAAATCATGTGACATTTGGTGTCAAATACTACTCATATTACACTTTTCATTTATCAAGTTAAAATGTATTACAAATGTTTGCTTATCTTGCAGATTACTTGCAGAACAAGTTACTTGCAAACCAAGGTTTCACTGCATGTTGAAATATTTATCAAACGATGAAAAGATTGTGACATATGGTCATATGTTTTTATACATCAGTTAAGTAACACATAGTAGCAGGTCTGGTAACAACTGTAATCTCAAAATAGTTATGAACACAAATGTTATTTCTAGACAGCTGCGATGACTGTGAAGTGGTATGAAAGTATCTGATTTCTATTGATGTTGGCCCTAAATTCAGCTAATCCTACTGTGATTTCTCTTCTACATTTACAATGGAAAGAAATGTTAACCTGTAGTTAGAAGTAAAACCAAATATGTAATATTTCTCCATTTTCACTCAAGACCTCTGTGAACTCTTTCCAAGAATTACTCAGTGCCTGGAGACCCATCTCTGAATGTCCCATACCCCATTTTCTTCCTGCTCTCAGCTTTAGGCCTAGGCAAGGCCTAAAGTTTTTGCCCCACACCTGCTTTGACTTACTGTAATGCAGAAGCTAGGTGCTGATTTGAGGTTGTTTTTGGAGACTATTTCTTCTTTCCATATCTTCCTTCAAGATTATCTAAGCAAAAAATTCAAAAATTTAAAATTTTGATTAGAAGGAAGTAATAAATTTTACTAGTTAAGAAATATTTTGTACATTAAGAAGCTGTTTTTCTACTATTCAAAGTCTATATTAAATACTTTCTGCAATGATGTATTTAATGATTAGTACAGACAGTATGATTCTTCTCTCTCTCTCTCTCTCTCTCTCTCTCTCTCTCTCTCTGTCTGTCTCCCTTTCTCCATTGTTTTTCCTTTGAATTTGAAAGTTTTCCCAGAAAAGGGAACTTCCCTATAATAAAAGTTGTCTGAGGAAGGGAGTTACTGCTGCTTCTATAAGAACAGTGCCTGCTACTGTTTAAATATTCAGTGAATGTATATATAAATATAATAGATGAACGGTGTTGTGTAAATACAAGTGGGCTTCTTCTGATTGTTGGTTTTAACCCAAACAAATGCTGACAGCCACATGCAAATCTTAATTTAGGCAACACACACACACACACACAAATCATTTTGGACACTATTTAGTATAATTCTTTCCCTGAAACAAGATTATTTGAACATGCCTGGAAAATGCTCATATAAAATTCCTTTGACATTTTTGAGTGATTCTCAACTTTAAAACAGGAAGCTCATTAACTAACAGGTATAATTTTTATAAACTTAGTCTTTCTATGACTTTAAAGATATCATTCTATAATGAGTACTGTGCCTGATAAATAGAAATAACTCAATCTTTTTTTGTTGTTGTTGAATAAATATCCTCATTTTTACCCTGGGTGAGAAAGAATCTCTGCTTCATTCCAGATGGAGATTTTCTGTTGTTTTCTTCCAAAGTTCAAGACAATTTGGAGAAATGCCCCAGGAGACAGAAGGTCAACATTTCATAATCCCGGTTGCATTTATTTGTTCAACAGATAATATTTTTAATCTTTAAATAATATATTATTGATCCCACTAGGTGAGTAAAGGGAATACATAAATCAAACCAATACAACTCTTTAAATATTAAGCTCTCAAACTGTTTCCTTCTCCAGATGAATTTCCTAAATCCTTCAACAGTCATGGACTACTTGATTGTTGTCCTTTACTACTGCTCAGGCTTCTTGGTTTTACCCTTTTTTAGGATAAAACTAGGCCAAGACTTTCAAATGTGATGTGAATTTTTCATGGTGTGACGTGTCCGTGTTAACACATGGTTTGCGAGAATCCTTCTGTTACTAAATGTAACTGGAAAATTGTTTTCAACAATTTCATCATCTATTAAATTCTCAGTTACACAGATGCCAAAGTTTTGCCTTTTAACTCTATCTGTTGTTATTGCTCAACTAGGTCTTTTTTTTTTCTTTCTTAGCGATTTACTTTTTTACTCTAAGTACAGAGCTTAGTAGCTATCTGTGCTTAAAATTTTGTTTTCCTGGTTTCAATGAACTGGTTCAATTGTGGGAAACTTCTGCATTTTCATTCCTCCTTCCTTTGTTTATTGCCCTGTGTTTCAGTGGAGACACTTGATTTCTTATTTCCTCATCCTTTCACAGCATTTCACCTGCCTTTGCAATCACAACCTCTACCTTTTAAAATTAATTTTTCTCACTTCTACATTGTTCTCACTAAAATGAAGCTCACCAGTAACCACTAAATTATCAAAATGCACATATTTGGAAGTCTTTTACCCTGGCTTATTATTTGGTGATTTTGAATACTCATTATTAAAAATACTGAAAGTGCTAAAATATCTCTTTTCTTAACTTTGATTTATCATTTTTTACCATATTAACTTTGCCTTGATCTTTTTACATTTAATCTCTCTGTGTTCATTTATTTCCATTGTTTCCAAATTTATATCACTAGTCTTATTCTGTACTTCTTTTTTAACCACTAGATATATGTATTTTCACTGAATATTAGAAATATAAATATAAATACTTTGAACAATATTAAACTCAAAATTGTTTTTAAAACTTCATAATTTTAATAAACACAAAATTCTACTTTATTTTTTATGATATCCATCTTGTCTGATACCACTCAACAAAGACCAAGTACAGGTGAAATCACATCACCTACATTGTCACAAAATGCAGTACATTCCACATTCCATTAATTTGATTTATATGATTCTTCACAATAAGCAGTTTATATTAACTTACTGAAGGCCAGACCTAACTGTGTCTTGCTGAGATTAACTCATTAAATTCAGAAGCCCTAAGGAATAGGTACTATTATCACAATTTTAGAAAGGAGGAAATGTACCAAAAATGGAAATACTTTGCCCAAGATCAGTAACTATAAGAGAAGAATCCAAGATTAGAAATGAAGAAGTCCAGCACCAGAATCTATTCCTTGGACCATGTACACTGGGTCCTTCTTACATTTTCTGAGTTACCTTATTGAAGTCTCCTTCACACCTACAGTTTTAAACCAACAGAAAACTGCTTGCCCTTCCTACTCAACATCCAGTACTTTGAACCATGCTCGTGGTATTACTATGGCTGGAGTACTGTTCCAATTGCTTTAATTCTTTGGTGTTTGAAAGAAGGAACAGAAAAAAAGACGGGAACCAAGGATGTGGCTTCAGTAGAAGTGTAGCCCCAGTTTCTACCAGAGGAGGTCTGTTCTGCCTCACACTGAGGCAGGATGCAACACTTTTTACCCCTGCACCTGTCAGTTACTAGGTACACACCTGGGATGCTGTGCTGGGGACAGTAGTAATTCCCAGGTATCTCTGAGTAAGACAATGCCCTTGTTCAAGAACAATCAATAGCCTAATTCCCCTTACTAATACATTTTCATTGCTATCAGCTGACTTCAGCTTTCCATAAAATAGAGCATAAATAATTAATACATGGATTCTTATGCTTTCATATGAAGATAAAGGTTCTGGAATCTTTTGAATTCAGGGCTTTAGGTGAAGACCAACAAAAACACAATTATGCTGATTAAACTGGTAAAAGCCAGTAACTGGCTAACAACCAGTTGACTTTATATTAATGTATAGAAAATATATACAAAATATATATGTGTTAGGTCTGAGCTAGTTGTCACTTCTTTCCTACTAAAGTAACAGAGGCAAACACCTCAGGGACGCATAAGTGACAGGACCACACAGCACTACCCTGAAGCTTGCTACCATGGAACAGAATGTCTTTCCACCGTGTCTGGGTTCTCTCCATGCTCCCAGCATTCTGCATTCCAAAGGACTTCGAATAACTAGACCTGTCTTTCACTAAGATGATAAACTTTGTGAATAAGTTTAGTCTGTCCACAAATACCCAATATTCAGCCTTTGGAATTTCAGAGTTTGCATTTCTGTCTGTACAGATTTTTCTGGTTTTTTTTTCCTTCTGAATAAATCTAAGTAAAGAGTGTAATTTCAAAAAACGAGATACAAACTTCTCCAACTTAAAAATGTTCAACAGTCTTGCTCTTGTATCCTGCCAAAACAGCAAACAAATATGAGAATTTTAACAAAAGAGACATTCACAAGGATATTCATCACTGTAGTTTATGGAATCAGAGACAATCAATCTCAATCAAACAGGTAGTTGATAAAATGTAGTAGATTCACACTATGGAATATTATGTGGCTACTACAGCTACTAGAATGTAGCCAAAATGAAAACATCTTCAAAAATTTTTAGATAATGCACATAAACACACACACACACACAAACACACACTGCAGAATTTAAAAAGTATAAACAAAAACAGCTCTAAAGCACAATTTCATTTCTAAAAATAACGAAAAAATGCACATGAGCAATAATGGGAGCTTTAGAAGGACATATACAAAAATTGTGCTCATCAATCATATTAATAGTGTTGATGTTGAGGTAGAGGAATAATTATGTGGAATCAAGACATAAGAACATATATGAAATCACAAGGGGCCCTTGCTTAAGCCATGAAGAATGATGCAACCGAAAGTGAAGAAAGTAGCATAGTCTATTTAAGCAATTACAAGTAAATTTCACAGAGTAAGTAACTTACTAACCCACAAACAAATTCCTCACAGATCTGGAATCTGGCAAGTCCAAGATGAGAGTATCAGCAGACCCCGTGTCTGACGAGGGCTCTTTTCTTGGTTATCAGTGGTGTCTTTCACTGGATCTTCGCAGGGTGAAGGTCAAGGAAGCTCTATGGAGCCTCTTATCTAAGTTACTAATCTCATTTAAAAGAACTCTGCTGACTCCCAAAGGAATATTGTAGGAATATTTCTATATGCTTTTCAACCTACTCCACATCATATGAACTTTGGCAATGGAGGAGTAACACTCTTTTAGGCTACAGAGGAGTATGATCATCTGAACCTTCTAGAACTGAGCTGTAAGAAATAATGAAAAGTTTTGTAGTTGTTTTATGTTATACTTTTAGATGTATAAGACAGTAATATCTAGCAGTCATATACTAATACTCTGTGATTTTTCTACATGCCCAACACATTGTAATAAATGCTTATTTTTTAAAAATCATGGGTCATTTTATTGTACAATAAATCTAAAGGTCCAATTGTGCCACGATACTCAAGTGTTATGTCAAATCTGTTCAAAATCAATCAACTTGGAACAATATAATGAAAGACACATGTATTAAAATTTTAGATAATCTCCTTTCAAAAGCAGTTAAATGGTGATTATCCATAAGTTTATTTTCCTTGCTTTATCCCATTAAGTCTTCTCGGTATTTGAATTTTCTATTTAAACAACTTCATCATATAACAAGTCTTACAAATCACAAGCTTTCTCTAAACCATCTCAGTTAGCAGATCTAATAATCCCTCAGTCCTTAATTATTATGGGGCTAGGAAATCAAGTCAGATCCTAGACACTTACTGGATGTGTATCAAATAGGTGATAGGTAAACAAGTGACAAATGGAGTCATTTACTTTATATCCTTTGTGTTCCGGTGCATGGCCTTAATCTCAAAAGCACTATGTATTGTATTGAATTTCAAAAGCAAAATATTAAAAGCATTGAAGCATATACAGATGATAAAACAAAATATTTACAATCCAAAAATCCAGATATATATAAGGTTCATAGCTTAGTGTAACATCCATATAGCATGCACAAACACACACTCACATAATTACAGAGATAAAAATGCTCAATCTATGATACCTTAGTTTCTTTTTCTTCCTGAAAATCTATAGTAGTAGGAATATTTCCATGTATCATTCTTGCTAACTCACAACATGGCAACAAGTAGTTGCACAAAAACCATTTAAGGAAAAATTTAGCACACTCATCAGCGAATTAAAATACCAGCATTATTATGTGTTCCACATCTGTAAGTAATTTGAACCTATTTCTTCATGCTCCATCTTAATCTTTAGATTTGCAATTTATGAATTAGAACTAAGCAGTTTTGAATAAACCATAACTTTTGCAAGATAGCATTTTAATACATACCTTCATTTTCATCTTTTTCAGAAGCTAGAGGATCAACTTGCTTTATTTCTATCTATAAATACAAATCTAAAAGTATTTCTATTGAAATTGCAATAAAATTTCAGCTTATTAAAAAAAACTGACATATTTACAATAAAAAACATTTGTACAAAGCCCTGATTTTTAATAAAAATTGTTCTTAGATTAGGGACACTAGTCCTGAATATTCTTTAATAAGTTTAATTTATCAGGACTTTTATCATTCCTATTATTAGAAATTAAGTCTTTTCGTCCAAGTGTTCATTATTTGTATGCAAATACATCTTTTACTTAGAGTATTAGTTTGTATCTTACTACTTTTTAAACTTTTATTATAAATTCCAATCTTTTTTTCTTATGAGCATTCCTCAAATATAATCTTACATTTTTATCATAATTTCAACTGCTTTAATGCATCCTATACCTTTTATTTCTTGCCTTTTTATAACTTATTGAAAGAACATTTATGTTTTAAAGCATCTCAGTAATAGTTATAGCATAAGCTAGTTTGTGTTTGTGTGGTATAATTTAAGGGAAATATGACTGGTGTTTATGGTTAAGTCCAATGTTATATCTTAATGAAGAAGTATATGAATGCATTGAATAGGAGAGAAGTAAAAAGGAGGAAGAAAACTGAGAGAGGTGATCATTTTTTAATAACTTGTCATAGCATTCAATGACATATTTTACCATCTTTGTTTTGGTCACCTAAGCCATGAGCACATAGTTTTATGATATTGCATAAATGTATTGTTAGATTTGCTGACATTGAATGAACCATATGTTCCTAGGAACAGCCTAACTTGATCAAAATCATTGACATAAAAGTGTCTCTTTTACACAATAAACAGTTGGACTTTCTCTTTTAATCTCTGGAGTAATTTTAACATGTATGCACCATTATGATTCATTTATCTGACAGTTATGTTATGATTTGTCTTAATTCTATCATTGTGTTTTAAATTCTTAAAATCTGCACTTACATTCACATGATATATTTTGTGTTTCTTGTGGTCAAATAATTGTGATTTTACTTTGATTAATTTAAAAGTTTTTGTCCTTCTAATCTGGTCCTAATCTCTACAACTTGAGATACGATTGATCAAAATATAGAGTATGTGTTTAAATTCTTAAAAACTCTTTACAGTAGAAGACATATTGCCAATAATCCCCCTCAAAGGCTCCTCTTCACTTTAAACACCCATTATTCATACTACTTTCTTAGCCAATTCTCAAATTTCTCTTCTGCCAGGCATGGTGGTGCATGCCTATAATCTCAGTACTCAAGAGGCTGAGGCAGGAGGATCATTGCAAATGGAGACCAGCCTGGACCACAAAGTGAGCTCAAGGCCAACCTGAACTGCATGAGACCGTGACTCAAAAAGATAAATACAAACAAACAAAGAATCTCTATTCTGAGTTTCTTTGCAAGGTGTGATAAAAAAATATGATGACTGCTGCTAATTGCTGTCCAACAGAAAGAAGGGCTTATAAAATCATTTCAGTCCTCTTTTTTATCCCATATCTGGTAATCGCAACTTTTGTCACTTCCTTCAAATCAAGATGACATTGAAAGGTAAGTGATTTGAACTTGAAGACATAGAGGCAATCACAACAGTCCAACAAAAGAGACTTACCAAAGCTGATTTCCAGAAATGCTTCAGAAAGTAACAAGAACTATGGGATGCATGTGTTCAAAGGAAGGGGAGTATTTCTAGGGGGACTAAGAGCAATGTGTCTCTTAATGCAGTAATTTTTAAAATTTAAATATTCATTCTATGGTTTGATAATACCTTGTAAACGCTTCAACATTGTTTTCTTGAGTATAGCCTTTAGACAGTAAAAGACAAAGAATTTCAAACTAGTATTTCATTTCCCATTCATCTTTTATCCTTCCACCATTTAACCAGTTTTTTATTGTTATCATGATACACTATGGTAATACACCTCCACCATGATTATTTGACTCATCTACTGTTAATAGTACATGTTAGCTTATCTGCCCTGAGAGATGAGGAAATTCACTTATTTCTATTGTCTTACCATGTCAAAATTTCTTGTATTTTATATATATCCTCCAATAACTTATCTTTTGTTTGTATTAATGAGTAAAATTTTCACCATCTCAGCTATTTCCTAGAGTCCTCTGTGAACCTTCTGGGTATTTAGATTCCTAGTTCACTTTTGAAGCTCATGGCAGTTAATTTGTAGGTTTTTTTTCATGCTTAAAACATCCAGTGCTTTCTTTGTTGGGACAATTTCTGACTTTTTTCTTGATCAAACGTTCTTCCCCTTAAGACACTGTAGACATTATTCCACTGAATTCTAGTGCTGGATTTTGCTGTAATTCAGCGTAATGAGAGTCTGATCCTTAATAAGCGGTTTAATTTTGAGAAAAGGAGAGAATGTTTCTATCAACAGCTCATTGAAGAACTTCACTAGGATGTGATTTTATACCCTGAGACACAGTGTAAATGTGATATTTCATTTCTTTTTTGATTTCTTCTTTTATAAATTTGGATTTTTTAATGTTTTACTTGTCCCATCATCTTACCAAAAGACACCTAAATTATGTACCTATTGAAGATATACCTGAATTCTGTTTCTTTGGTTTTTCTCTTCATCATTTCCATTTTTATGTCACCTTTCTTCATTCTTGTCCTTTATTGTGCTTTCAAGAGTATACATTGCCCCTTTTTGCTATTAATGTGATGCTCATTTTCAAAATTTTTTCCATTTCCTTTGAATGCTTAACTCTGTCAGCTTGATTTTCATCATATTCTGTTGCCTTATTATTTCTACTTCATGCTTTTCTATACATTTTGAGTTCTTTCCAACTCTTTTAACCTCAAGAGATCCACTGTCCTTTAACTTTCTTGATTTTTGAAGGTTGTGTTGACCCCTAATTGCCATCCGCTCCACGATGTAGCATGTATATTTTACATTCTGCATCTAACCATTGTTTTTCATTTGTTTTTCTTTTCTATAGTGTCTAGGATGAACCATATCTACTTTTCTTTTTATCACTTTGAATGGGGAACTCTTCTTCATATGGCCCACCATTTGCTGCTCTATCCTGTAAGGGGAAAAAAGAACTGAGTAGAATTAACAGACAGCTTTGCTGGCAGTCTCTTCTCTCTTCCTAATCAACCATCTTCAAAATTCAGGCTGCTTTAAAAGCAAAAATAAAATTTATTTCACGTACATCTGGAGGCTGGAAGCATGAGATAACAAGTCACTGTGGCCAGGTCCGGGGGAGGGCTCTCTCTGGTTGCCAACTCCCAACCTCTTGTATCTTCACTGGGTGGAAATATTATAAGAGAGCTCCTCCGTTCCTGTGGGTGTCACTCTTGCATCTCAGTCATCGCCTACATGCAACCCCTCTTCATTGAAGGTTAGGAATTCAGCACAGGAATTTTTTAGGATTTTTCTGTATTCAGTCTATTCTACCAAAACTATGCTTTGTGAATGTCTTTATTCTGGGTTAGCAGGATGCTGCAAGGTTAAAAGTGGATGGATCTGTAGCTCTTCTTAGCTCTGTAACATCATCAAGCTAATTCAAAACTGAGCCTCATACTCTGACTTTTCAAATTTGTGGAACAAGACTACAGATAACGCATGTAAACACTTAGTGCAGGACCTGCTGGACCATAAGTGCTTGACGGTAATTATTGTTAGATCAATGTCCCATTAGCAGCCTTTGATACGAAGATTTAGTACCTTAATATTACATACACTTGGCAAACCAAACTTGTCAACAGCAGGACACTTGTCAACAGCAGGACACTTGTCATCCTCTATTTGTCCTCTGTCATGCCACTTACCCATTTCCAATTGATTCTTAGGATAACAAAACAACATGTATTTATTGTCATATAGCTCTGGACATCAAGAGTCCAAAATGGGTCTCATAGGTTAATCTAAAGAAGGTGACTGAGCTGTGATCTTTTCTGTATTCTTTATGGAGTTTCTATTAGAGAATAGATATCTTTGTCTTTCAAGCTTCTGCGAGCTGCTAGCATTCTTTGACTTGTGGCTGTTTCCGCCCTCAAAGTTAACAATGGCCACCGTAAGTTTCTTTCTCTGTGCTTTCTTTTTGGCTCTCATTATTTTGCTTTTGTCATTCCCCTTTATTGCATTGGGCTTTCTGCCTAGTACGGGATAATCTTCTTCTCCTGTGGTCAGGTCATTAGCAACCTTAAATCTATCTGCAAAATTCTCTCCCCCACTACACACCCCAATATATTTAAAGGTTCCAGCAATTAGGACCTAACACCTTTCCAGGGGCTATTTTCCACAAAAATCGTATGTCCAGTTTTGCAATAAATATCTCTCTTTCTGTCAGTATTGTTTGTTTTAGCTGTCTGAGGAGATTTCCATATAGCTAGTCTTGGATCCAGAAATCAGGGTAACATAATTTTGTCTTTCAGTATGTGTAACTTTCTTTGGAGAATTTTACATAGGGTTGAGTTTTACAACACATGAGTCTCCTCTTGGTTTTCCTTTCTAGATAGATCTGTTTTGCTCAGGTGTGAGTTGTCCTTCTTTATAGCCTTGAGGTTGTGATTGCTTTGTAGCTTGGTTCAAGATGGAATTTGCTGCTTTCATTATTATTTCTATCTTCATTTGATTTCAGTAAGGCAGGTAAAGATGCCTGTACTGTGTTGTCTTCACCAAACATGTCCGTCTGCTTTCATATCATATATGTGTATAAGAAATTTCTCAAAATGTCTGCATGTGGTATGTTCCTCCCTATCTTTCAATTTGAATGCAGTTGTCCCTTTAGCACTGGTTATATTAGTCAGTGCAAGTTTCAGTGTTTTAGTCAAGAAATCAGATATCAAGCCCCAAAGTGCCACATCACCTAAACATGTCCTGACTTACGTGCACGTTTATAAACTGCAATCACGTTTCTCTTCTGCTTATTTTTACTACATCATATTTCACATTTCTTACTGATTTTATTTTCTTGAAAAACTGAGTTGTTATACTTCATCTGATCCTGTGTGGTCATAAGCAATTGTGGCCACTTGTTCTAGACTGGTGGGCTAATTGCTGAGAACATCACATGTTATAATTCGCAAATTGTAACGGCTCTTCTGATCACTGATCACATTCAAAGATATGTTAACGGTAATTGTCTAATTAAAAATATCTTGTGCTCAACAACTTCCAAGAAGCCACAGATCCTTGTGTCTGGGAAGTAAATTATCCCCTAAATAGGTGACCCTGAAGCCTCATGAACTAACTGTGCCTTCCTCACTTATTAATAAACATCATTTCCAAGCAACCAAGATGTATTGAGTTGGGAGTCCCTAGTGCGAGAGGGTCCAGAAATAGCTTTGACTTTTCCTTTTTCTAATTTACCTTGTGGGGCTATGGGGAATGAGCAATCCTTTAGTCTGTCAATATCACCAGCAACAGCACCACATGAAAAGAGGACAGGGAGGGCAGAGGGGGAGGGAGGAGGAGGCTTTGCTGAGAAGATGGAATATCTATCTGACACAGAAGAGGGTCCTCAGAACTCTGCAGAGCTGAAATGTCAAAAGCCGCCACTGAGAAAGAACTGAGTCATCAGACTTTTGACATTGACAAGGCCATGCTACTTACAGTATGTGTGACTTCTAATACTTCCAACTGTTATATCCGTCAACTGGGATATTTTCTGTTTCTGCCTTTACTTTGGTAAGTTTACTTTATTAATTATTTTTATAAATCTGTCTATGCTATTGCTCTTATTTATTTTCCATTTTTGTTTATTTCTTCAACTCAACAAAAATATAATGTCCTTAGAACTCTGTATTTGGATATCCTCATATAATATTTTTTCTGTTCACAGCATAAAAAATGCATCAAAATACTATTGAAAGTAGAAAACCATACAAATATATGTTTGATGGCTTCATCAAAATTACCAATTAGATATAGCATATTGTAGATAGTAGTATGGAATCATTTCATTATAATTTTATAGCAAAGCAGAGAGAGAGCATTTCCACAAACTGCAGAACTGTGTTTTCATTGCAGAAAGTTCTGTCACTTTAACTGAAAGAACAAGGTGCTACTGTATTCATGGTTTCATCTTATTTTTCAACATTTTCAGGCTGATTTGAAACTTTGGCAATATTTTTGCTAAACCAAGCATGAATTTCTGAATGGGAGGAAAATTCTCACGGTTGCAATAAGAACATACTGTTAGAAAAACAATAGAACATGGTGCCGTAGAAATAGGTTCAGGGGCAAACACACATCCACTGCTAAGAACCCATATATTTTTGCCAGTCTGTGTCCTACTCTGTTTACCCTTATTTAACAGTATAGAAAATAATCACTGCCACAAATGTGAGTTTCTTTTAAAATATGAATTATTTTGTGGAAATGTTCCTTTAAGTACATTTCCATAAAATATACACACATATGCTTTTAGAATATATATCTTGTTTTTGATTTGAGGAAAGAGGAAGATTAACAGGAATCTCTTAAGCCTGTACTGTACAAAATAGTGGCCACTAGTAAGATGGCCATCCTTGCCACTGAGCTTGTGAAAAGACAGGAACTAAATTCTCGAATTTCTTTTATTTCAATTTTAAAATCTAAAGAATTATAAAATACGGTACTATTAAATATCATTTTATTGGCAATGTTTGACTTCGTATCCTGCAAGTCACTGCAAATTTAGTGTCCAAATTAACCCATATTAGCCTAGATGTGCTACAAGTAGAAGGCACACACTGTGTTTTAAAACTTACCACGAAACAGGTAGAAGTCATTAATAATGTTAGTACTGATTACCGGTTACAGTCGTCTAAGTAATATCCACCCAAAGATGTCAGCTGCTAAACTCAGGGGCTAAGCAAATGTTACCATATTTGGCTAAAAGGATCTTTACATGCTTGTGTAAAGATTTTAAGATGAGGAGATTGTACGGAATTATACTGTGGAGTCAGAATACAATCACATATTTGTATTTATGAATGGGAAGTGGAGGGAGCTTTGAATGCACACAAAGGTGGAGAAGGCACTGTGACACAGAGGCAAAGAATGGACAGATGAAGCCATAAAAAATGGCAACAGCTATCCGAAGTAGAGCACCTGAAGAATAGAATCTCCCATAAAACCTTCAGGAAGGTGTGGTCTTGTTAATACCCTGATATTTTTCCAGTGGAACTAACTTCCGATTGTGACTTCTAGTAGTCTCTATTCTCCTAGAGAAAATAGTTATTCTTTTTTAAATCCACTAAGCTTGTGGTGATTTGTGACTGAATCTCCTGGAAACCAATGCACTTATTAAAATGATGGCATTTTGATCATACTAAGTGTAATATATTAAAATTAACTATACTTGTTTCTTTTTTAATATGTCTTTTTGAAAATAGTAATTTCCTCATATGATTCTTACTAAGTTTCTTTTGGACAGCTCTTGTCCTGGACTATGGACACTAAAGTGTTTTAAGAATCACAGACCAATTATTTCTTTGAACATCCTAAGTACAAAAAAAAAACTCAGCTTTCTGCGAAATCATACCCAACAGCTTCAATTCTATGTGCTCCAATTTTTCACTGATAGTCTATGATTTTATCTTTATGTGTGAAATAATGATATAGACTAGCATTTATTCAAAATTAAGTTTTACTTGGAGTTCATCTGTTTTTCTCATTATCTTGGATAAATTTATCTCTGTAAATATAAGCCCGTTAAAGAGGAGATTTCTTTTTTAATTTTCTTTTGCATATAAGTTTTCTGTTAAGGGCACAGCAGAGTGTCTTCTTTGATTAATCTAACAAGAACTATTTAATAAAAGAGAAGGAAGCTAGAAGCTGTTTCTTCTCTAAAACATTGTCTACCACAACTAAAATTCTTTCCTGCTATGGTTCCTCATATATGTATGAAGTATGCTCTAAAACTATAACGACTGTGTAAATTTTTAAAAATATATTAAAAGACACATTTCTAATAATCTCCCTCAAAATACTTCCACTTACTTTGAACACATTTGTTTATCATTCTTGCTAAATTCTGGAGAAATTCTGAAAGTCTACTTTTATGTCTGTAGTTGCTCTGCTGTATTGGCCTCAATGTCCTGAAGGCATTCAAAATGCTTACGTTTCGTGTTCATTTTGACATTACGGAAGAGCGAGGAGTCACACAGTGCCAGACCAAGTGAATAAGAGGGGTGAGGGATTACTTTATTGCTGTTACCAGCCTGCCTCTCTATTGCCTAGTGCTTGGAAACATTTGGTGCATTTGTATTATACCTCTGAAAGACACTCATGAAAGAGTAATTCAAGAACCACTTCAGAAAGTGAAAGAATGATGGGATAAGTGTGCTCAACAGGAGGGTAACATTTTAATAGGGATTAATGGCAATTTTCCTTTTGTTGTAATAATCTTTTTTAATTCAAACATTTATTGTGCATTCTGATCACATTTTGTATTTAAGTAATTGTATTCAAAATCTGCTGTGTCAGAATGGTGCTACCCTCATGGCATATAATCATGTTTCCCTCCGTTCATCTCCTTTCTTACCCCTTCCATCTAATACTGCCTCTAATCTGCTCATTGAATCTATGTGATACCTCTTTTAAAGGTTCCTCTCCATTTCTAGAGCTATTCTGATAGTAGCCCCAACTGTCTATTTTTTTGAGATAATTGACATGTAAAAAGATGTACATAGTTAATATATACAATTCTATGAGTCTGGGCATTTCAGGATAAGCATACACCATGAAACCATTAACATCTTGAAGACTATAAATATGTATATCACCTCATTAAATTTCTTTTCACTCCTATTATTATTATTATTTATATATGCTTGATAAAAACATTTAACAGAAGATGTACCCTATTAGTGTACCTTTAGTACACTCTACAGTATTGTTAGCTAGATGTAGGCTGCTGTATAGTACATATCCAGATGTGTTTATTCTGGGTATTTGCTCACTGGAATTGAACTGAGGATCTCTACTCTCTTGTGTTCATTCGTCCTCCTCATACCTCCTATGTCTGCTAACAGATACATGGATTCAGAAAAAGTGGCACAAACAATGGAATATTATTTAACTTTAAAAAAGAATAAAATCCTGTCATTTCCAACACTGTGGATGGACCAGGAGGGCATTGGGCTAAATGAATTAAGTCAGACCTACAGACAAATACTATATAATTGGTATTACATTTGGGAACTAAAATACTCAAACCGTGGAAGCAAGAGTGAAATGGTGGTTTCTGAAGCTGAAAGGGTGGTACTGGGAAAATGCTTGGGCTGTCTAATTACATTTCAACTGAATGTTACCAGGAGCATCTTCACACCATGTCCCAGTGCTGGGAATTGAACACAGGACCTTTGCATTGACCTATATGCCTAGATCTTTTTATTTTGAGAATGTGTCTCATTAAGTCATTAAATTGACCAGGCTGCACACAAAGTCATGGTCTTCTTACTCCAGTCACAGATTACTGGGATTACAGCTGTGTAGCACCAAGCTTTGTTCTTAGCAATAATTTTTCTTCTCTTCCAATGTCCAGCATAAATTCCCAACCATGAGACTTTCACTGAAACTGACAGCTGTCTGCTCTGTACTACTTTAGTTTTCTAGGAAACTCACCATGTTTTGCCTTATCTTGCTTTGTGGATTGAAAAATTCACCTTCCAATAAAGTGGGAAATTCCTACAAGTAGGGACCACTGTACATGTACCTCATCCTTTTTCCAAATGTGCAACCAGAGAGATAAGAAAAACTGCAGTTGACCCAGGCCACATTAGGTTATGGATTAAGAGTGGTGCACATAGTCACTTTGAACCAAAACTTATTGGAGGTGGAAGCTGAATGGAAGAGACAAGACAGTAAGATGTGTTACCTGAATTGGAGTCAGGACAGAGCATTGGGTTCAACACTAGTGCTCTTAAGCAAAATGCTTGACCACATACAATCACTAAAGCCCCTTTGCTCCATTCCTGCTGGGAAACCACTACAACAGGGATTTGCTTTGAAAGAAAGAGGACTGCACACATGATTTTTCTTTCCCTCTGAACCCCAGGGGTAGGTTGCTCGTAATTACTTTTGGATCTATTCAGTGTAATTACACAATAATCCAAAGCCACCTATAAATACTGTGTCATTACATGGCATTGTCCTGGTAAACTCTACTGGGTTTCCTTGTTGGGTAATTATAGCTCTGCCACAGGGCAAAGATTAGTGGCACTAAGGACTTCTAGCATTATACTCATATCTCAGCTGCAGGATGCTTTCCATTAGTAGAAACATAAACTGCTAAGAGGCAGCAGGCTGTGATGTTTGGGGTGATGAAGTATTCCTCTCCATTTCAAGGGGGTGGATATCAGAATATTTGACCTTCATTTTCTCACAAATCAAGGGGGGAAATTATTAAAGTAAGGACACAGTGAGCAGATGTCTATGCTAATTTCTCTAAACAGTAAAGTAGAGAACATCAACAAAATACCTCAAAGAATTAACTACTGGCTTGTAAAAAGAAAGAAAGAATCAAGATAGTGATTTGCATACTGGCCCTTACCACTACAGCATATCAACCTTAGAAGAACATTTAATTTTTTTCTCTTTTTTATTCTTTTCTCATTTCTAGGTGCCTAAAATAAAGCCTTGTGTTATATACTTGATAAATAATTCATAATACAATGGAAAATGGTAGAGGCACTAAGGGGAAAAAAGAAGGAAATGAAGTAATAAGAGAGGAGAGAGAGAGAAGAAGAAAAGAACAAAGGGAGGGACGCAAAGAGGAAGGAAGGAAAGATGGATAGAAGGAAGGAAGGAATGACGGAAGAATATGAACATATCTATTATGTATGTGGAACACTTAACATGACATAAACTCTCTTAACAAAATTTTATATACACAATAGCATACCATTAACCATAGGCACTATATTATACAGAACATCTCTGAAACTTTCCCACCTGCATAACTGTAATTGATACCCATTGAGCAACAACCCCTGGTGACTACTACTTATTTTGTTGGCTGCTTCTGTATATTAGACAAAACTGAATGCTTCCTACTTCGTGACCTGGGTCCTCACTTTGTATACATCCTCAGTCTGTGCAAGAGGAGGGTATTATTGGGGACCTGGCCAATATCCCTAATCTCCCAAATAAGTGTATGGCAAAGGCTTAAATAAATGAGACAAGTGGTGTGATTCTAGGGCTCCAGAAGGATCAAAACCCTCTATCAGAGTTTGAGACTCTGGGCACTGAGACAAGGAATGTCTCTGAGTGGTTGGTATTTGTTTTGTTTTCAAACAAGGAAGGGGTTAAAGTTCAGGAAACTGAGCAGGACTTTGCCGGTGGTTCAAGGACCTTTCTAAATAACAGACTATGTTAACTTAGGAGAACTATTTTATGTTAATTTAGGAGAAGTAACTAGAGACAGTCACCAGGTTGACTTTCAGTACAGGAGTGAAATTCCTGCAGCTACAGTCTCTATCTTGTTAATTGGGGTTGGAGCCAGATGTCCTCAGCTGTGGCTTTATCTTGCCCTTTGAGATGCCTCTTTGTTCTGCAGTCGGCCATGCGCCATGCCCCAGTCCTGCCACAACCCTCCATGTGTGTTCAATTTCCAGCTTCAGTGGCACCCAACAGGGCATGAAGATGGTTTGAGTGCTATACTCACCTGAGGTCAAGTAGCTTGCACATGACACAAGGGAGGAAAAGAGGCATGCTTTTCCTAGGAACCACACTGGACTTTGCAGTCTTTGTCATGACCTTCTTCCTGGTGTTGATGGGAGAAGTACTCTACCTTTACCCAGCATCCAAACAAACTGCAGTAATTCCAGGGATTGCTCAAACTGAAGAAAAAGATGGTAGTCTTTCATGACCAATTTGCATGAACTCCTGGTGAGCTTGCATGTGAAATACAAGCCTGTGTTCTCTTTCTGGTTTAGCAAGAACTTTGTGGTTAGCCTGGACACTGTCAATGTACTGAAGCAGCATAGCATCTCCAACAGGACATGCACCATGACAAAGTTTAAAAGAAAAATAGGAGGCAAGCATGATGGCTCTTGTCTATAATCCTTATAATGGGGAGGCTGAAGCGGGAGGATCACAAGTTTGAGGACAATCTTGTCTACATAGTGAGACAATGTCACAAAACACCAAAAGAAATAAACCCAACTGACCAACTAGTAAGAAATGAGAAAACTGTTTTACACAATACTCACACACACACACACACACACACACACACACTCTAAAAACTAATAAGAAAGTGCAACACATGGGTATTGTGGCACACATCTGTAGTCCCAGTGTGATGGTTGAGTGTGTCCATTTGGTAAATTCAGTTAAAAAAAAGTTTAACTAAATTGATTCCACAATTCCACACCCTACGGTGAGGAAGACCCATTGTTGAGCAGCTTGTGGTCCGCATAGTATAAGGGGTAAATTAGGAAGGATGGATCTGATTCTGTTTCTCAGAGGAGCTCCAGTCTTCACCCTCACCTTGGATGTCATCTCCTGGTTTCCAAAGCATACTCTGGTTTCCATTGTAAACCATCTGGCTTTCCAGCATAGATTCTTCAGCCTTCCAATGCAGACCTATTGCTTTTCTGATGTGGACTTCTATAGGACACTGCAGTGAGATCAAGACCTTGAGCTGAATCCTTTGGTCTCTGGTGGGCTCACACCCTCTGAGTCTGACCTATCCTCACCTGATTCTCTGGGTGATCACTTTAAGGCAATTTTGTAAATTCTTGTACATTTGTATATTTTATGTATATATATTTCTCTGGTAAACACTGACAAATACAAATTTGAATTTTGTACCAGAAGTGGAGCCATTGTGTGACTATACTTTACCATGTGGTTCAAAAACCTTTGGGGATGGCTCGTGAGGAGAGTTTGGAAAGGATTGGAGATGTTGTCAGTAAGAGTAGTGGTGATACCTTAGGCTATTCTATACAGGAGATTCTTGTCAGAGTTTATAATACCAGAAGACTGACAGAAATCCTGATGGTAAAGATGAGACTTGGGAGGATTATTCTGGAAGAAGAATTGTATTGGCTCTTGGTACACCAGCTGATGTGTGTTATAGCCTGACAAAAGTTTGTCTGCATTTTGCGCATGTCCAGAGATTTTGCCTTGAGACTAAGATTGAAGTCAGCAGACAAATTAATCTGGCCAAAGAAATTTCAAGGCAATTGAATGTTGAGGGTATGGCATGGTTACTTTTTAGTCTGGTTTATTTTGTGACTCAATAGCACAGAGCCCAGGAGAAAGATTAAAAATGCTGTGAGTTTAACCAGAAGTAAAGCTCCAAGAAAGTTGTGAACCACAAAGGTAGAGCAAAGGAGATCTTGATTTCTGAGAAGGAACAGAGGGGTATAAAAAAATGGCCTGAGGGCATCACAAGAAGCAACAAATGTCCACACTTTGCAGTCTCAAAACTTCAAAAGTGAAAGACTTTGCTTTGAGGAGAAAGCCACAGAGCACCATGTTCCAGAATGGCAATAGCCATATCCACCATTTAGGTGGATGGTGGTGGAAGTATAGAAATGGTGGAAGTATAGAAAATGTGTTACTAAGACTTGGACTCAGAGTGCCCAGCAATCCACGCACTCAATCACAAAAGCCAGATGGAGGAAAGCATGACTACTGCTCTAGCTGGTAGTACACCTTGGTGTTATCCACATGGTGCTGGTTTCAGATACATGCAGAATGCTACAGTTCTCAGGTTAAAAAGGCTTCCACCCAGATTCCAGGAGGTCTCTGAGGCTAGGCAGTGTGCCTCTGTGAGCTCAGTGTGTGAAGGTGTGAGAATGAATCCAAAAGTGCAGTGGCAACCCCAGAAATTTGGAGAAGCTAAGAATGTATCTCCTCAGGAACCTGCTAGGAGGGAGGAGGGTGGGTCTAAGAGAAAAGCCATGGGTTCTGTAACCACCAGAAGTACCATTGGGATGGAACCACACAGATATTTAGAGCTCACAACTTGTCACTGATTGCCTCAGATGCTGCATGTGAAACTACAAGTCTTAATGTTTGCTTGCTGCATTACAAACTTGCTTTGTTACCATTCCTTTGTATCCCCCTGTTTGTAACTTTTGGAGTGAAAATGTTTATCTTGTTTCATTGAATGTTTGAAGGGTATAACTTTTCATTTGTAAAGCAGCTTGCCTCTTAAGAGTTTGCCTTATGTCTCTGAAGAGACTTGGGACTTGAACTTTTCACCAATGCAACTGAAACAAAGAGTTCAACTTTGACTTTTCAGCAACACAACTGTGGCAATTCTTACAGATGGAATAAATGTCTTTTTGCATAAAAGAATGTACATGAGTCTTGGGAGGATTGGGAACAAAATATTATGGTTCTAATGTAATATAATGTTGGTAGACAATACTGGTTCTTAAGGATTGTTAAACTTGTGTTAGAATGTTCAACTTGTGAAATGGCAAGAATAAGCATGTCTTTGTATGCTGAGACTGAGTTAAAGGAGTGTGTTTGACTGTCAAGTTGACAAGGGGTAGATTGTAATGGTTGATAGATTATGTCAATTTGAGAAATCTAGAAGCTTAATTAAGTAACTCAGCAGTTCTACATCCTAGGGTGTAGAGCATATGCCCTTTCCACTCTAAGATGGTGTTCATTGTGTCAAATTGAGAAGTTTAGAAATTTAGCTAAGTGACTCAGCAGGGGCCAGGGTCCTCAGTTTGTAAACATCTTCAGCCTGTGCAAGAAGAGGGCATTGAGACGGTATGCATGCTACACTCACCCAAGCACAGGTAAATTGTGTACGATACAAGAGAAGAAAAGAGGGTTGTTCTCCCTGTTTTGTTCTTGTTGCTATTTCTGTCTTCCACTGCCATGAACTGTTGTCCACGTGACATGCCACTCTGCCTCGAAGCCAGCTGATTACAAACTGAAACCTATGCAAACTGTGAGCTAAGTAAACCTTTTCTCACTTTGAGTGTTGCACATTTTGTCTCACAAGTGAGAGAAAAGTAATTAAAACAATTAGTAATGTGTACTAGTAATAGAAGTGTGTTACACTTCAATTCTCTGTACATTATAAAAATTTTGTTAATAAGAATTTTAAAAGCTATCAATGATTCTAGAATACAGTAATATTAGAATTACTATAGGTTTCAAAATTTCCATAAACACTTTCATTTCACATGTGATAATAATTAAGATCCAACAGGATCAAGTGATTTATTTCATTGAAATATATAAATAACTTACAATAGAAATATAAGCTATCTATAAACTGAAAGCTACGCACTGTACATTTCCAATTATATGACAGTCTGAGAAAGATCAGGCAATAGCAATAGACATAAAGATCCGTGGTTGTCAGGGACGAGGAAGAAGAGAAAAAATTATGTGGAGCACCTAAGATACTTAGAAATGTAAAACTATTCTGTATGATATCATAATGATGGGTACATGTCATACATTTGACTGGACCCATAGAACATATAATACCATGTGTAAACTCTAATGTAAATAATGGATTTTGGGTGTTAACAATGTGCTCATCACTTATTACAAACATAGCACTCTGCTTGGTGATGCTGGTTAGAAGAGACAGGCTATGCACATAGGGAGACAAGTAGTAATTTTATAAAGTTTTACCATTTGTAATTTAAGAAACCAAAGCTCACACTGTTTGAAGAGGGATCCAACTACAAATCAGCATCTTTGAACGCTGACTGTATGATTAGTCACATTCTAATTCCTTCTTTGACCACAATCCTTTTGAACTAAGATTGAGTTTGTTGTCCTTGTCGAGGGATCAGTAAAGGTCTGGTCATTTCCACTGTGCTTTTCTATTACCTCCCCTTAGTTCATGATGACCAGCTGCTTCCTATAATAAAGAAAGTCTCTTCTTGAAGCAGAGAGACTTCTTTGAGAATTTAAGGTCTAGATGAGTTATGTACCAGGTACTGAGATAGAACCAAGACATGCTCTATCTTGATAGGACTGGACTGGTTCTCAGAAGCTCAGGTAACCAGTTCTGGGCATATACAACTAAACTACAAGAATCATTAGATTTTGAAGCACAAAAACTGATTTCTTCTATGACCCCTTATGCTTAAAGTAAATGATAACAGACTGACAATAACCATAAGAAACTAGCAAAGTGTAGTTCTATGCTAGTCTGGCTTCTTCATCCTGACTTTCTCATTTTAATCAAGGTGCTCACACCCTTGAGCTGTGACAGGTAGTTGGTCACCTTGCACCAACTTGAAATTCACTGACCTATCTTTATCTTCTCCTCCTTAACTGTCATCCAGGTAAACAACGGAGGCCCACGCAAGTTCACACACAAAGGATTCTGTAGTGGTAACATTTATCTTGTACATGTTCCATTTATCTTTGGCAAAAAGCTTCAGACCCAAACTATCTTAAGTGATCTCAAAAAGACAGTGATAAGTACCTTCCCCGTCATTATTGCTCCATTTTATCACGGTGGCGATAGCAGTAATGGTGGTTGTAACCCCCATCAAGTCCATTTAACATGGCTCATTTTCAAAAGCCACTCAATGTCTTGTGACAGTCTGGCCAGGCAGTATGAAAAGACCACTTAACCCCAATGATCTGAGGAAGACTCTGAGTGGGGAAAGACGGGCCTACAGTCAAAGGCGAGATGGTGAAAGAACGCGAGGAATAAAAAAGACCATTGATTTTATGACAAGGGGCAGAGCCACTGTCAAAACTGAGCAGCACAAATTGAAGGAATGTTTCAATTAGCTGTTTGCAAGAGAAATTCCTCAGAAGTTGGGATTCACTAGTTTCTATTTATTGCTGGTTATATTTATTCCTTGGGTTTTATTCCTGCTCATTTTTAATACTAAAATTAGGATTTCTATTAGCAGTTGCTGTAACTAAGAAATACTCCTGATAATCTCAGTAAGATGTTTTAAGAGACTCAGGGATCTGGGTAATGATCCCCAGGTAAGAAGTTTGTCTAAACTGCTGCTTTGCTGCAATTCCTGTGTCACCTACATTCTTTAAGAACTGTGAGTTATGTAGCAGGTGCTGAAGTTGTTACCAATCTCACTGCTTTCTGGAGGTGGTGAATTTGACTGAATACCAGGAATTTGCAGGTACTGACAGGAAGAAATGAACCAGTGATACCTCCTGTTTCACAACTCTTGCTTTCTAAAAGCATGAGTAGGTGCTGGGCTTGGCCAAGAGCCATCAGACTAGAATCAGAAATACGGTGATAGCAGAGCTTGCAATATTGCTGATGCTGGAGATGGAGCACCTGGTTCAAAACTCACATCTGCCATTTGCTGGTCATAGGAGCTTGAGTTAAGATTTTAGCTCTTCCATTTCCTTGTCAGCAATATGAGAGTAATAGGTCCTATATTGTAATGCTTTTGTAAAATATAAGCAAAATAAATTCATCCGAATTTTTTAGAACAGTGCCTGGTATGTAGTAAACCCTCTAGGTATATATATTAAAATTTTCTGAATACAATTCTTAATGAATTAATTCCTCTTTACATATCTCAAAATGTAAATCTTTCCATAAAATCGACTAAGTTAGAGGGTTTTTTTTTTAGGAGCATTTGATCTTGTATTTAAGAGTTCAGGCTTAGCTATTTACAGGCGTTGTGATCTTGATAAATCATGATTCTCACATTTAGCACCCAGGATAATATTGCATTATGCTTAGATGTTCAAATTTTAGAGACATAATAATATGGTGTAGAATATTCATTATGCTAGATTTTAAAGATGTGATGGTTTATAATCCATAACTCCAGCATATTATTACCCATTCTTCAGATTTCAAATTGAAAAGCATTTCCTCTGGAAGTCTATCCTGATCATTTATCATACATTCTCATTTTATTGTGCAGTCCCTATTTTTTATCTTTTATGACAGTTATTCTAGTGATTATAAAGTAATCACTAATTATTAACTATATAGTTATTGTCCATCTTTCCCTTTAACATGCAAGTTAACAAAATAAGAAGCTTTATTTTCATTCACACTTGTATACCCCTAACTCATACACAGTGAAATAATTATTAAATGAATGAAGGCCTTTGACCCGAAGAGTGATATAATCTGAATTTCATTTCCCGATGATTCTATTATTTGCTGTTTTATTTTTTATAGAAAAAACTAAAACAAAATTTCATAACAGTATAATAGGAGAATAATAGTAGTTGATACATTGTGCATTATTATCTTTAAAGTAGTTACTCAGTGCACAAGACATGGCCATAAAAAATTCTCCAAACAATATCAGCACAAATTTTATTTTCAATGAACTATGAGAAACTAGTAATATAACTATCTTGTATTTGTTTTTACTTTTCCCTTCCTTCTTTTCCTTTTCTCCCATCCTAGTTCCATTTTTCTTTTTGAACAATTGATTCCCATTTCCCAGTATCTATTGTACGTTTTGGACCTTCTTTACTCATCCAATTTCTCACATCTGGGAGACAATATGATGTTTACACATGTGGGTCTGATTTATTTTAATTATGAGTGTTGTCTCAAGTTACATCCTGGGCAAACTGAATAGATGAATTTCCATTAATCATAAACATGGAAGTTTATAAAGGGGCAGATTTGTCACAGAAGTTCAAAAGTTTGTGTCTAGAACATGGTAAGTCATAATGCAACATCCAAGTTGACTTGTCAAGTGAAGCATTCTATGATAGTGTCTGTAGTTTAAATAGGATGGCACCCCAAATTCATATTTAAAGCTATGAGATTAGATCACATCACCAAAGAAAGAGACGAAGACCAAGGAAAAACTCCTATAGTAATTCCCTGCTGGAAATCAGGAGGTGATGAGGAAACAGAAATGAACAATGAATCAGAGACTGACACTGGAAGCCTTCAAAGAAATAAGAATGATGACCCATGTGAAATAATCAGAGGACTAATCATTTCCCATTTGATTTGCCAACACAATGACTCTTGCAGACCTTGGCAAACAATTTTAGAATGCCTTGGGAGCAGAAAGATCCGATTTGAAAGCGTATTTAAAAATAAAATACACAACATTTTGACATCCAACATGGTTGACTAGAGGAGTTATGACATCAGAGATACTCAGAGAAGATCAAGTAAAAAGTCAAGCAGCTAGAAGTGGGCAAAGGGCTTACATCCTCATACAAAGACTCAATTTGAAAGAAGATATATGTTAATCAAATCAAGCATCCATATAGCAGTTATAAAAGAGGGAAAGCAGACCCACTATGGCTACTCTGCATGGTCCTCACCCTCTGTGTCCCAGGAGCAGCAATATTGAGAATTTATCAAATATGGTAGATAGAGGGAAACAAAGAGTGCTATTCAGACTAGTCTTGCAGTATAAACTCTGAGAATATCAGCTCCTTGGCCTCATAATCTCCTCTCCAAACACTGAGGAAGCAGAAATTCTGCAGCATCCTCATCAGTGGTCACCAAGGGCAGGGAAAGCTGCTTCCTCTCCCACAGGACTCCAAGCAGAGAAAGGATGAACAAATGAGTGGTGACCACAAAATCCAACTGTTTCTGCCTCCTCAAGTCACCATCTGGCACCCTGCATCAGTACAGGGCTGAACTGAGTCCCCACTGAGTGTCCTGGGCTCACTTCAATCATGACTAGGTATCTCAACTTGGTCCCACACCTGCCAGATCCTCCATATGACACCCAGAGCTGACACTAGACTCACTAGGATACATGCCTGAGTCTCTACACAGCACTCACTGCCCTGCGCCCTCCCTGAATCCATCAGAGGCTCTGTCTGGCATCCAACATCAGTTGTGGGCAGTCTGGGTCTCCACTGGGTGCATCAGATCTATGTGAGTCTCCACCTGGTGCACCAGGCCTGCCAGATCGCCCATTCAGCACCAAGCACACTGTTTCCTTCCTGGTAACACTTGAGCCTTCTGCTTGTACCCTGAAGTAGTTCTGGGAAATCGTCAAAAATCTAAAAGTAGAAGTTCCATTTGACCAGCTATTTTGACCCTTGTAGATATCTTCCCCCCAAAAAGTTATCACACCACAATGATACATACAAACCCATGTTGATAGCTGAACAATTTATAATAGCTAAATCTTGGAAAGAACCTATATGCTCATCACAGATGAATGAATAAATAAAACGTGGCATTTACATGCAGGGAATTTTGCCACAAAGATGGATAAATTTGAGGCACTTTTAGCTAAATGGATGCACCTCAAGGCCATAATGTTAAGTGAAATAAATTAGACATGGTTTAAATATTATATTGTTTCACTTAAATGAGAAATCCAAAATATAAATAAGTAGAAAAATTAAAGATACACATTAGGAAGTAGGAAGATCGTTTCAACTGGGAAGAAGAACAAGAGATGGAGAGAGGGAGGTGAGAAAGAAGGAGAAAGAAATTTTTGAAAAAAATGGAATATGTGGGAAACCAGATGAGAATTGAAGCCTAATTTTGCTCCTCTGTGAGCACAAAAGAGAAAAACAACACACAGGGATGATGGCATGGCTGGTTCTTGGGAAAAAGTTAATACAGCTGTAATCAGGTTGTTTACCTAGACATATACTATTGGATAATGGAAGACAAATGAATTTTGTGTTACTTTAATTGTTTCTACCTAAGTTTGAGTGAATAAAAGCAGGATGAGCCAGATGCTTAGGGCTCCTCTGCCTACTAGAAGAAAGAGCAACCTGGTTGCCTGCATGTTAAACTGACCACATCTGTTTGCCTTTCATCCTCAATTGCTTCCTGGTCAGTGTGACAGACTCTCAGGGCTATGTTCCCACAAGTGGCACCTGGATGGGAAAAGGCCAGAGTGGGCGGTTTCCCAATAGGTGGCAATGCTTCAGGGACGTGGAACTGACTCAGACAGGTTTGCTGTATCAATAGAGCTTTTGAGAATGAGGAGCGTAAGAATTGGAGAGAGCAGGATGGGAAGGAAGAGGTAGGGAACAAGCAAACAATTAAAATGTGGGGCTGGGGATTTAGCTCAGTGGCTTAAGCGACTGCCTGGCAAGCGCAAGGTCATGAGTTCGATCCCCGGTACCAAAAAAAAAAAAGGATTTAAATATGTTACGTACATGTACAAACTTCCCATGTTAAAAATAATTCTTATGCTCTGATATAAACAAATAAATAAAAGACTCGACCATAAATTGGGCAATTGAAATAAATCCACACTTCTCAAAGGGTAAAAATGGCCAAGAAATACATGAAAAATATGTTCAATATCATTAGCTATGAAAAAATGTAAGTTATAACAATACTGAGATTCCACCATATTCCAGAGTCAAAGCAGTGATTGCCATATGGTTCCATTCAGACTTAAAGTCTAAAAAGAAATTATACTATGTAGAGATAGAATCTTTGTGGTGAGGCCATGAATTGGTTAGAAAGGGGCATGAGAAAATGTGTGGTGAGTTATTCCAACTCTTGTTTTGTGTGCTATTTACTGAGTGTAAACATCTGTTGAAATTCAATGGATAATGTACACCAGAGCTGTGAATTTTATTAAATGGTAATTGAACCTCAATTTTAGAAAATAAAAATGAAGAACACTTAGAAACAGCAAGTTTTGTACAATCCTAAGTGAAAGAAGGTCCAGAACAGAGATCTGTGAAAAGAAGCAATAATTGGTAGAGCAATTGCTGTCAACAAAGAATTGTTTTTTGTTCTTTAACCTGAGAGCAATGGTGATTCTATACTAAGTGGTCCAATAGAAACTTAAAAGATGATGATGAGGACGCATTTGTGTGTAGAAATCTAACTTTCAAAGTTTTGGGGGTAAAATTAACTGAGTGAGAAGTATTCAGCATGGTACCTGTAGTGAAATCTTTGCACATTGTAGATGGTAGTCTTATTTTTGCCATTTAGTAATGGTCTCAAGAACTAGGAATGCAAAGTCCTCTCTGTCTCCTTTCCAAATACATAATACTTAACATCTCTTAGTTCCTAGAACTGTTGCTTCACTCTTTCTCTGAAGCTCCTCACTATCAGTCTGTTACCGTTGCTACTCCACTGACAACTGTTTATGGCAGGGTCACCCATTACTCTTTCATTAACTCTGAAGTTTGCAATTCCTTATTTCCCCTACACTTTACTATTTATAATTTTCAACACAGAGATGAGTAAACATTGTCTGACTGTTAAAATTGAATCTATTATGGAGTATAAAGGCTCAGAGAGAACTCACTTAACTTCTAAGACTGCTTCAGAAAGTGACAAGAACAAGGATATAAGTGTGTTCAAAGTAACGGGGAATATTTTCAGGGAATGGATGGTTATGAATTTTACTGTAATCAATTATTAAAGCTTTATTCACCTCATGTATAATGTGGGCTGCTGTGTGTGTGTGTGTGTGTGTGTGTACATGTACGTTTCTAGTGACCAAAAGGTTAAAGCGTCAGCAGCTTCACCGTCCCACCCAGAAACCTGTTGGACTTCGTATTTTGTGTCTTGAAAATTATGGGATTTGAAGAGTCATAGATCCAAGTTCCCAGATGTAGCACATATTTTCTAGGTAGCAGAAAAGATGACCTATGTAATTATCAGCTATAATGTCACTACATAGAAAAGTAAATATGGGTGTAATGAGGAGTGACTTGCTGGGGGGGAGTCAGAGAGAGAGAGAGAGAGAGAGAGAGAGAGAGAGAGAGAGAGAGAGAATTGTGTATCTTAGATTATTCTTTTAAGAATCTGCTGCACCCAGAAAAGAATACAATCAAAAACTCCTTAGGTTCTGTCTCCATTCTAAATGGTGGTATTACCCAAGATACGTCCTTCATGGCACAAACCACAATCCATGCCCAATCAAAGCAAAGGTAGAAAGCCAAACCATGTTGATCTGATGTGACTTGTGGTGCTAGAGTTAGTCAGAACCATCTTGCAAAAACCCATTGTGTCCTTTTGTTTGAAATTCCTTGACAACTGACATCAACTTAATTGTTTAAACTTAGTCATGGTAGGAGCATATTCCACATGGAATACAGATAGGACCACACCCCCAGAAACATTTATTAGTACAACAATGAGGACACTCTACTGGACAAAATTTACTCCATAACTCACTTCTAGCCTGACAGAGGACACACTGAGACAGCATCACAGATTTGCTTGATCCTGTATCCAAAATTATTCCTCTCCATTTTCTTTCACAGACATTGATCTATAGTAAACATCATGTACCCCAAATTTTATTCCAGTGTTTGCTTCTGAATAATCTATCTCACAATATGAGATTTCATGGTGTGAATGCCATCAGTAGTACTCATGGCATTCATACAGAACTTAAAGTCCTGCATGCTAAATGACATTATATACAGTAATACTTTGAGTTAGGTTTGAACCCATTCATTATAAAATGTTACGTGTCTATACTCTAAAATCAATTGATAAGCAACAAATAGCAAAATTAAAGGTATCAAATCTTTTGTTCTTTCTGGTATGCAAGACCATATGAAAATAGAGGTGCTAGGAGAGAATATCATAGAGAATATCACAGAGCACAAATAAAGACTCATGATTAACATTTCCACTTGAAAGTCTAAAGGAAATTATCCTAGTATTAATTACTCAGTCACATCCACTTATAAAAACAGCTCCAATAAAGACTTCTCAACCATTCTTTAAGCGCTTAAAATATCTAATAATTTATTTAACTTATCGATTATTCAATAAAAAATTGATAAAAGTCCCCAAATGTTTTTAAGCCTAGAAAGTTCTTTCATGAATGAGGTCACTAATTTATAATGTCCTTGAGAAAATGGGAATATAGATTTATCAATGCGTAGGGAACAGCCCCAACCCAGAAACAATTTGGTGAATTAAGTGAAAGAATGAAAGACCAAAGTGGTAAAGTCAAAATACGATGAAGGTATCTTCCAGATCATGCACGAATCATTGCATCTTTATTCGTACATATGTCAAAAATTGCCTCAAAAATTCCAGACTCATCACACAGAACTCTACATGTTATATTTTGACTTTTCCACAAACCACCAGCAGCGGTTTTACCACAGCTCTTTACTTATGCCCTTGAATGCGATATTTGGCTTTGCTTTGTTTTGCTACACTGCCCTCCACCTCAAAATGAACTCGTTTCTCTTAAATGTCTATTCCACATCTCTGGGTTGCCCTAATCTTGTCTCCTTTTTGGACTCTAAGTTTGGTCAGCTGATATAGATCAGGTATATCTCCTGTCACACCCAGTATGGGAAGGGAATATAGCCTTTCCCTACTCCCCTTTCCAATCTTAGCTTTTCAAAATAAGAGATTCGTCACTATTGATGGCATTAACTCTTGAGCAGTAAAGATGGCCCCAGACATAAAGTTACATTTGAACAAGTTGTGGAATTTTACTCATCAGAATTCTAGTAAGGCTGATTGAGATGAAAGTTGTCATGGTGAAGATCAGATCACATTTCCAGAAAGGTTGCTCCTGGCAGGGAAAACCATGTTTCATAGCAGAGCCTTTGAAACAACAGCTTGGAGTTGAAGAAACTGGACAGAAAACACAGAGAAGATGAGACAGAGGAAAAGGAGTAGGGCTCAAGCAAAGCAGAGAACAAAATAAAACTTTTGAATGAAGACATGCTTAAAGAAAAAATTTAAAGAATATTACAATTTTCTGTATTTTAGAAACAGCACTGAACAGCACTTCTATGGAGACCTGAAATAAAGACTTTGTATTATTCCAGGCTTCTGAAGCAATTTACTGCTTCCTTAAATGTTACATGGCTACACAGCTATTCTATGAGACAATTGGGCTTATCTAGGTTACGTGGTATGCTCTCAAATCTAGTTCTTTCCCTTTTTTCCCTAATACATACTTAAACTAAGTTAGCTGGAAATGAAAAGTCAGTCAGAGAAAATTCAAGCCAGGTATATTAGGGGCATTCATGACTTCAGGATACTCTGTATGTTAATGAGATACTACATTGTATATAAAGTTCGAGTGAAGATGTATTTCCTTTTCCCCTCCCACATCTTCTCTTCAGACATGAGGTATTAGAATTCAGTTTTTCAACAAAGAGTTCATGATGATATTTTAATCTGAGACACAGAATATTATGCAGGAAGTGGAGGACGCTAAGTTGTTATTGCCAAAGATTTAACTAGTACCTGACCTTCGGCCTTTGAAGGACAGTGAAGGATCGATTACACAGTTGCTATGTGAAATCT
Source organism: Dolichotis patagonum (assembly GCA_004027295.1). Classification (NCBI taxonomy): domain Eukaryota; kingdom Metazoa; phylum Chordata; class Mammalia; order Rodentia; family Caviidae; genus Dolichotis; species Dolichotis patagonum. Next base: position 60,774 of record PVJX010002597.1, on the reverse strand, counting down.
GCCTTCGTGTCACTTTAGCATAATATTTTACCTTGATTTCACCTGCATTTTCAAACATTCTCATTCTGTAATATTTAAACCATCCACAAGTACAAATCCAATAATTATCAATACATACTCAATTGTCTCCAGTTAAATATCTATTAACCATTTCCTTCGATCCCAGCATCATCATCTTGGAACAATTTCCCTGCATTATATTATTTGATCTGAGAATATGTGTTATGAGTCTCTTTCAAAAACATAAAAAAACAAGTTCACTTTTCAAATTTGAATTGTTTACTTATTCCTAGTAAAAGAATGAAAGCTTTCCCCACAGCAAATGCTTTTAAGGGCTAAGTACCTCTTCAATCCTCTGGATTGGGAATCTCAGATTACAGAGCACTTTCTTGCTTGTATTAAAATTGTTCAATTAAGAATTGCAAATGACTGTGTTCAAGTGGAAAGGAGGTTTGTACCCAACTTGTGAAAGGCAGGTAGTGGAGGTAATGAGACAGCAGGTGAATAAAGCCTTTCCAAGCAGAGCTGACCAATAGCAACAACCACAGCTCCAATTTCATTAATATAAAAACCAAATTGGCTCCTGCCCAACAAAAATGATGAGGTTTATGAGGGAAGATGTATTTTGATGAAGCAGTGGTTTGATATTAGCTAAACTATTTAATAAAGAGCCATTTGAGTCCTAATTCTGCACAGTATCCAAAAAAAGTTGAGGAGAATCAGGAAAATTAGTTGCAGGGCCCATTTGCTAAAGAGGACCTGAGTCCAGAGAGTACACTTCACTCAGAAGACCTTGCAGTCTGGTTTGTCTTGCTAGCATGGACATTCTTGGTAAAGGTGTGATAAATAAGCAAACAGCAAACAATAGGCCAGGTGACTTCAATGATCTGAGAAGGTCATGTAACCCATCAACTATTCCTCCAGATGTAGTATTTTGCTTTTGCTTTTTGTTTTCCACCTATAATCATAGCCTAAGTTATAGTTTCAGCTCCTGATAAAGGAGTACCTGGCACCAGGATGACAAGAATCACTCTGCTGTTCACTCTTGTTTGCTGAAGACTCCATTGCACCCTCCAGGGCCAGTGCGAACCCATTTACTCAAGCTAGTCATCTGAGCCGTTTTATTCCTTCTCCCCTAGACACACGCCCATCAGTGAAATGCCCATGAATAGCATTTCTGTTTCCTGAAGCCCGGTAAACACGCTTGCATGAGTTTGCATCACGATTCACTCAAAGCAAGTTGCTGACTGTTAACAAAAGAACAGAAAACAGGAAGCAAATCCATGTCTCCTGTTCAGCTTGAGGCCGTCTGCCTTAGACAAAGCAGAGTTGCTTGTTCTTGGTGAAGAAATCCATCTGCCACAACTAACACATAGGTTCCCACTGTGGCTTGCAGTATAGCTTTGTGACAGTCTATTTGATTAGAACAATCATAAAACAACAGATTTTCCCAATCGCCAAGTAAAATACAAAATCCTGAACACAAACAAAGCCATATCAGATTTTATAACTTTGGCAAATATTATTTTATTGTTGATTTTATATTATACTGCTGCGTTTTTCTTTTATGCATCGCCCTTCTTACACAATGTGAAGAGCAGTCCCTCAGTGGCTGTTTTGAGCCTGGTAAGTACAAACAAAAGAGCAACTCAGTCATCTCCTCTGCCTTACAAGAGAAGCAATTGCCTAAAAGAAGGACTCCAAGGTGGGGCCCAAGAAGACCTCATGATGACTGGACCATGTTCTGAAGAAGGGCAAGGCAGGAGGGCTTCGGCAGCCCCCTGCACTGGGGCTTCATGTGGCTCCCTACTCTTTCATGTGCAGCTTTGAGGCATTTGCAGAAAAACCAAAATTTAGTTACTGAAAAGTTTATAGACTTGGATTTAATACATAAAAGGTTTAAATTAATGACATACTTAAATTTCAAAATTTCATAGGGAAAAAAAGGTCAACAATGTGGTTGATTGACAATGAAAAATAATTGACCACCAGAGCTGCCTTTCAGCGTGCTTAGCTGGATTGCCACACAAATGGCGGGGATCCCCAGTCCTGAACATGCTTAATCAAAACCAAATGATAATTCCTCAGAGATGCTAAGGAAAATGTTCTTTCTGTGGGTGCAAAAGCAAAATTCTGGGAAGCATCCTCAATTGCTCCCCTTCCCTCACATTAACCCTCTTTTAGCCTACAACCAAAAAGTCACTTGACTCTTTCTACTTCCCCAGCCTAAATGAAGTCACCAAGAAATGGGAGGAAAGGAGGCGAGGAGAAGGGGAGGAAGCAAAAAAAAAAAAAAAAAAAGATTAAAATGTGTTATGCACAAGAATTAATTCCCCATGAGGAATGTAATCCTCATATATAGCAAATATGTATCAATAAAAAGTAAAATTTGGAAAAAAATTCCATGATCTTGTCTTGCTTACAGTGTGACTGTCTACCTGCTCTACTTTTCAAATCTAGTTCCACCCTGAGCCAGAAAAAGTTGCCATCACCCTCCTACTTAACATACCATGTCTTTCTCTAGTCCAGAAGCTCTCCAGGGAACCTACACCCTATACCCTTCCAGGTTTACCCCTGAAACTCTCCTGTTCACCCCATCCATTTCCATGTAGTATTATCCTTTCTATGCCTTAAGGAAATTACATGCCAGTTCATGCCACGGCTTTCCTTTGCTGTTCCATCTTCCTTCTCTCTCTGTCTCTGTCTCTGTCTCTGTCTCTCTCTCCCTTTCTCTCCAATCCTTAGGGTCAATATTTTCTCTTTCCTGAGGGTCTCTCTCTAAATGTCACCACCTCAAGGCAAATTTTTTTGGAGGCCCCACATTTTCAGTCACTATCAGGTGGTTCTGGTTTTTTCCCTCATGGATGTAAAAACATATGAACTATTGTTATATATTCACTTAGTCAGTTGTTTGTTAACTTTAACCTCTGCTTCTTGTGGGAATATTGACTTCAAGAGCATGGGGACAGTCCTTCTGTGATTTTATCTCCATTTATTATCTTCAAGTTTTAGTACTATCCTTGGATAAGATGGCATTAAAGAAAGAATTAATGAATGGAAGATACAGAGAGAGAAAGAGAGAGGGAGAAAGAGAGAGAGAGAGAGAGAGAGACTTAGGCATTTGTGTATTCTTCAAGGCTTCTCTGGGCCTCTAAGATGCAAGATTCTTTGACTACTGAAAGCCCAACATTTTAAAACTTATGTTCTTTCGTTGGAGTTTTTGATTTTTGTTTTCCTGTACTAGGGTTTAAATACAACTCCTCCATAGTAAGCTATATCCCCAGTCTTTTTTTAATTTAATGTAATATTTGTTTTTATTTTTGATACAGAATCTCACTAAACTGCTTAGTTGTTCAAGATAGCCAGCCTTCAACCTGGGATGCGCTACCTCAGCATCTCAGAGTCCTGGAACAGAGAGCTGGGGATGGAGACTGGAGAGAAGGTACAACAGAAGGGAGCTTGGTGATACCAATACCCACGGTCCATCCCACTCTCCAGGGCACCCCGCATCTCTGTTACTATGGATTACCCTATTTAGAAGACAGAATTTATCCTGCTCAACCAAAACATAACCACTGCAGCCAAGAGTGGGTTAGTCATTATTTCCCTTTTCTCTCACAACCCCTCACCTGCTTTTATAGATGCCTAGTAAATATTAATTTAGGAAAAAGAGGTCTTTTTAAGAATCCTCTCAAAATTCTGCCTTTGAAACTATGTAGTTCATGCTATAAATCATTTAATAAGGATACAAGATACAAATGAGTTGAGAGAAAACTTATCACAATCACCCTACACATAAATTATTTGTAATTTTTTGTTCCTCTCCCAGAGCCAGTTTTGTGTTTCTGGTTCTTTCTTCTGTGTTTCCTTCTGGCACATGGAAAATATTCACTACTTTTGATTAAAATAAATATAATTATAAAATATGTGCTTTTTAATATGGCTTCTTTAATCCAGCACAATTCATTTGTGATTCAACAATATCATGTCATGTTTCAATTGTTCATTCTTTTTAGTATAACTGATATTCCATTGCATAGCTAGACCAAAATTTGTTTATAGATGACCCGTTGCTAGCCAACTGGAATGTTTTTAATCTGAAGCTGATGCACTAACATAGCTAATAGAATATATCTATATAAGCCTTTGTCATCTTTATACAGTGATATGCTTTCATTTCTTTTGGGAATATACCAAGGTAGAAATGAATGATTCACTGAATAGTGCTTTTACTTAATAGTGCTTTTGTTTTTCCCCTAAAGTAGTTGTACTATTTTAGACTTTTTTCAGCAGTGCATGAGAACTCCAGTTTTTCTATGACTTCACTAGAATGTGCTATAGCCATTCTTTTTAACTTTATTCACTATAAAGGGTAGTAGTTGTATTTCACTATTGTTTCTTTCGAGTTAACTGAGTTTTCAAAAATTCTTTTTCCTCTTTTGTTGATTTTTATTTACAAGTCTCCATTCTGCTATTTTGCTGTGTAGCACATTAGTCACTACTTGTTTTTAGGGGATACATTCCAAGACACCTAATGGATGACAAAAATAATAGATCATCTCCAACCCTATATTTTTCTCATATCTGAATACTCTTATGAGTGAGGTACTCATAAGAGTAACTCATATTAAATGAAAACTAAAATTTACATGAATATTTTCTTTCTCAATATATATGATAGTCTTGCAGCTATCCATTTTTAATGATGTCAGGTGGTACCATGTCTACCTGGAGAGAATTGGAGTGAATGGTGTAGATGTTTGGGTAAAGCATTAGGCTATAATTTGCCTTCTGATGATACATCAGAAAAAAAAAAACATCATTCGTTTTGCTTTGAGCCGTCCTAGGTCACTGATCCTTCAAAAGTATATGGTTGAATGTCAGGGGCAGACAATGTGATGGTTGGGGATCCAAAGTTGAAGACTTTTTGGTCAAAACTCTTTGATGATCATAAGGGTGAGTCTAATGTTGCTTTCTATCTGAGGATTTTATTCCATGGTTTTATCCTTTAATGTCTAGGCATTTGGAAACACTTGAGCAGATTGTGGTAGTGGCTACATCCCTGGTTCTTTGTCTTTTCTTCAATTTTCTCCTCATCGGTAGATGATTAAACAACTTCCTAATGTTTCTTCTCTGCTAACACTTTTAAATGACTTCAATATATTTCTCCACTTTTTCATTGTAGATGTTGGCAAATCCTTCTCTACCCACATGTCTTACTGTGTGAATGATTTTCCTCACTTCTCCATCAATCCACAGGAAACCATTAAAATCACTAATGATTTCACTTCCTAAGTTCCTCCAGCAGCCTTTTACAGTTTCTGCTTTTAATTCATCCATTGCAACAAGATGAATGTTACTGCACCAGCAGTAGTGAGTGATTTCCAGCACTATGCTATGCCCAGATTAGGAAATGCATCAATTGCTAATTGAACATGATCAAACTCCAGGCAGGTGTATGTGGCTTTGACAAACCAAATAATGCTCTGGTCAAGGGCCTGAAACAATGATGTTGAATTTTCAGACAAAAATAAAACTTCAGTGATCTCATTTTTAAACCTAATACAGGCAAGATGGCCAGATGCGTTTTCTTGTATTAACAGGTTTTTAAATTCCAGTCCTTCCTCTTCCCAGTAGTTTTTTTTTTTTTATCCTTCTGTGATCAGGCATTGGTTGGACCATTCCATAATTGCGGTATCCACTTTCCAATTATGTTGTCACGACATGGACAGATGATTTGTGTTTTTAAGAATGCATATTTTCTTTGCTCTGTACACTGTGCCTGGTTTTACCGTATGCTCAACATTGCCACCTAACCCCAGAGTAAATTTATCTTTTCATCTATGCCACTTTTGCACCTTTATTAGTGCAGCATCTTCAATAGGTGGTAAAAACTGTGGTGAACTGTTTATGTTTTTAACATGTATTACATAATTTTAATTATGTTTTCATAATTTTCTATTTAATCTATGTTTTTGTGGTTACCTTATGCTATTTTTCATATTTTTAAAATATTTGTATACATTTTAATTGATAAATGAAAAGTATTTTAAAAATTTTAGAAGATCAGGAAACATTTTAATTTATTACAGTAAAAGACAAATTGCCATTAGTCTTTGTCTTAGTTACTTTTCTTGTTGCTGAGGCAAAATTCCCAACAACCAAAGTGAATGTAAGAAAGGTTTATTTAGCTGGAAGTTTGTAAAGGTTTCAGTCCATAACCGTCTGGCTCCGCAGCAGGGTAGCACAACAGACAGAAATCTCAGTGAAACAGTCCACGGCAAAAAGCAACAAAGTAACAAAAGATCACCAGAGCTCTTTTTCTTCCTTTAATTTTATCCAGGTTACTAAGGGTGGGTAGCACTCACACCCCTGACCCACGTGTCATCAAGTCTAGCATTGCACCAGGAATCAGTTAAAGTATCTCACACTCTAAATTCAGTCATTCCTGATCCTATGATTCTGACTGCCTGAGACTTTGGGGGGACATCTAAATGCAAGATGTAACAATCCTTCTCAAAATATTCCAGACTGATTACTTATCCCATTGTTCTTGCCACTTTCTAAAGCAGTTCAGGACAAGGCATAGTGACACATCAGAGACAGGAGGATTGCCGTGGACTATGTAGCCTGGACTACATACCAAGGCTTGGTCTTAAAAAAAAAAACATAAAAACATATTCTGAATATCCTCTCTTGTGAGTGTCTTTACAATGTGTGATCAAAAATACAGTGTACATCGTTGCTGAAGGCCATGGAATGAAAAGTCAGACTTGTAAAAACTTTATGATGTGTCCTCTTCTACCTTACTCACCAGATCTGGAACCATGTTAATTCTGACTCCTCTCCACAGTCAAAATGACCACGAAAAGTAAATCGTTTGAATTAGTTCAGGACATCAAGGTAGCCACAACAGCACATGTTATTACTTAAAAAAGAGAAATTCCAGACTGCTTCCCAGTAGCTAGAATGACTGGCCCAGTGTGCTATTTCACACAAATATTGAGAGAAATGAATGGCAATGTGTCCTTTACTGTAGTAATGTGCTTTAAATGTAAACATACACTATTCACATATCACGCTGCGTGTATTCTCCCTGTGTAGCCCACTTTTATTGAAGACTTGCTTTGGATAGGAACTCTTCTATTTATTCAGTGTCTTCAACCCCTGCCCCAGAAATGCAACATCAGTTTCTTCATTGGCAGACAGTATCTTCAGTAACTTACACATTTGTCAATCCGAACCTGTTTCTACATTATAACCATCCTTCATTCCCAGTGTATATTTCAGTGACACTCATTTCAGGAAATCTCTTACTAAAGTCCCTGCACAGTCTCAACGCCTTCTGACCCAATGTGCTGCTATTTTGGGAATGCTCATCTCTTCTTCCCACAAATTCAGTAACTTTTTCATCTTAACTAAGCACTTAATTACACACACTCTCTCTTTGCAATTTGAAGTACAACAATAAAGCTAACACAATTTTTTTTCCTTACAATTTTTGTTGTTAATAGATTTGTTTTTAATATACTTTATCAACCTCAGTGTAAGTTTTGTTTTTTCCTTAAGAACTTTCACTTTTTCACTTAAAAGAAGTATGTTATGGTTTCTCTTTGGCAAATCTAAATTGCCATCATCATTTCCTGTGATAGTAAACTGATTGGATCAACTTGAGTAAGAAATGCTCAAATCATTGGATCAGCATTGTTTTGTGTGAAGCTGAAGGGGTTTACTGAAAGCAGAAGATACATTGACTAATAGACTTGTGACCTGGAAAATACATATTTATTTATCTTATATTAAATCTGTTTCTCTAGTGATCATAGACTGATACACTACCCTTGATCTTTGGAGTAATTTGTAATATGTGAGTTTCTTGACAAGCACCACACACTACAACAGTCCACCTGATACCTTAGATAGGTGACTAGTAGGAGAATATGGTATATATCACTGATACACTGGACAAAGGGAAGAAGAACATTCATAGCAGGACAGAGTACGACATTGTGAGTTTTTATTCTGTCACTATGTACACAGTATAACATGTGAAGTAAAAGTTGTGAATGGTTTATTTTTGAAAATTTCCACTTAATATATGAATAATGAGGGACCACTATACCTTAAATTACTACAGTGTATCTATTGCAGTATAACTTCGTTTTTCACATGTAATGTACTATCATTACAGTAGTGATTTATGATCTCTCTTCTTGCACTTTATGATACTCTCTCTCTCATCTATATCTATATCTATATCTATATCTATATCTATATCTATATCTGCATCTATATATACAGTCACCTTATGCTACATTGATATGATTTTTTTTGTCTAAATGGTTTCATTTGTAGGTCAAAAAGCCATTATGTATTTACCCATGTCTTGCTGTTTCTGGTGTTCTTTATTGTTTTGTTGGCTCAAATTGTTATCTGGTATTATTTTTCTATGCTGGTCTTTTACTATCTCTTACATGTTGGATGCACCAGTAATGACTTCTTTCAACCTGAATGTCTGAAAAAAGTTTTGGCTGGGAATATATCTCATGGTACAAGACCTGCCTGGCAAGCATGAAGTCCTGAGTTTGATTCCTGGTACAAAAAAAAAGTTTTTATTTTGCTTTGATGTTTGAAAGGCATTTTTATTGAATATGGAATTCTGTCATAACATCTTTTTTCCTTCAGTATCTTAGAATTATTATTTCACTGTCTTCTTTCTTACATTGTTTTAGGTAAAATCTTGGCTGCTGTATTTATTTTTCATCATTTGTAATATAATGTGACTTGAACAAATTGATTATACTGTTTCTTGGTATAATTATCTTTATGTGTCATGTGCTTGGAGTTCATTAGGCTTCTTTGATAAGTATGACTATAGATTTTATTGTTGGACAACTTTTTGACTCTCATTTTTTCAGATATTTTCCTTTGCTCTTCCCTTAAAGAACTCCATTTACATGTACATTGAGACTTACTAAGGTTGTTTGCATTGTATTTTTGTTTTTTCATTCTATGTCTAATTTAAGAACGTTTTCATTAGTTTATTGTTATACTCACTATTTTTCTTGTGAAATACTAATCTGTTTATATATGCATATAAATGTATGTATATATTTTATGTTAATAATGTATATAAAGTATACATTTATACTATAGTATATGTACTTACCAGATACATATTAGTAAATACTGAGATTTCAGATCTATCAGCTTGATTTGGGTAGTTTTTTTCTTATATATTTTCTGAATATCTACTTAAAAACATATGTATAAAAATGAAGGTATAATAAATTTTTAAAAGTATTCTGGGTTAATTCTAAAATGCTGACATCCTGGGCTGGAGATTTAACTCAGTGACTTAAGCACTTGCCTGGCAAGCGAGAGGTTGTGAGTTCTATCCTGGTACCCCCCCCAAAAAAAAAGAATCTGACATCTTTGTAATCTCTGTATTGATTTTTATATATTAAATTTTGATTATAGCTTTATATTTCTGAAGTACTCAGGAAAGAACTCAAGCATACTGTACCACCAAACTATATCCAAGACCTTTTTATTTTTATTCTGAAGCATGGTCTCACTAAATTTCCCAGGCTAGTCTAGAATTTGTGGTCCTCTTGATTTAGTCTGCCAATTAGCTGGATTATAGGCATGTACCTTAACACCTGTACTTTGTTTTTTTTTTTAATTTTAAAGAGAATAAAACAAAAGAAGACAGAACAAAGCAGATCAGAACAGAACAACATAAGCAACACAGCACTTTACAACAAGACAACCAGATATTAACAGTAGCTATAATAATGTCTCTTTCTTTGTATTAGTTGAGCATGACTTCAAATATAATAATGTCAAACATAACAAAATAGTATAAAACCATTCAAAAGAATGAAAAAATTACAGGGTATTCTGAATCAAATAACAGAAAATGATCAATGGCTACCATAATATCTCATTTTCCATAAAAAATTTTATACAATCAAATATATTAAAATCTCAATAAGACACAACATGATAGAACTGATGGTAATAGAAGAATACAAGCATGGTAGGACTTCAAAGCAAGACTATAGTAAATCAGCAATGGCTGCCATAATGTTCTGCTTTCTTCGAAGCAGCTGATCACATGTAATAAAGTCAAACAAAACAGAATAAAACCATTCCAACTGATGAATGAAAACATTAAAAGGCTTCATAGCTATGTAATGGGGAATCATGATTATCATGAGTTTATCAAGAGTTTATGTACTCTTAACATTTCTCACATTAGGGAGACTATACAGCCTCTATACATGTGAGCTTGGTTTATTTCGCTTATGAGTATGGTCTCAAGTTGCGTCCATTTATTTATAAATATCTCAATGTGACCATTCTTTATAGCTGAGTAGTACTCCATTGTATAAAAATATCACAACTTTATTATCCAGTCCTCACTTGATGGGCACTTAGGTTGTTTGGAGTTCTGGCTATTACAAATTGTGCTGCTATAAACATGGGTGCACATATATAACTGTGGTATGATGTTATCAGTTCTTCTGGGAAAAGGCCTAGAAGTGGAATAGCTGGGTCAGATTGGATTGGACTCCCAATCCAAACTTTTTGATAAATCTCCAGACTGACCTCCACAGTGGTTGCACCAGTCTACACTCCACCAACAATGCAGAAGAGTTCCTTTTTCCCTGAAGCCTCTCCAGCAATTGTTGTGGGTAGGTTTTTGTTGTTGTTGTTGTTGTTGTTGTTGTTGTTGTTGTTGTTTTTATCGTGGCCATTCTTTCTGGATTGAGATGGATTCTCAGTGTGGTTTCACTTGGCATTTCCCTAATGACTAATGATGATGAACATTTTTTCATGTAATTATTTGCCATTCCTATTTCTTCATCTGAGAACTGTGTATTCATCTCAGATGCCTATTTTTGGATTGGGTCTTTGAATTTCGAGGGTCTGATTTTTTAAAATTATTTATAAGTTACAGACAGAAGTCCTTTGTCTGAGAGATAGTTCACTAAGATTTTTTCCCAGTTTGTGGGTTTTCTTTTCACCCTGCTGGAGATCTCTTTCAACATGCAGAAGCTCTTTAATAAGATGTGATCCCAGTTATCGATTCTAGGAAGTATTTCCCGTGCAGTTTGATTCTTATTCATGAATTCTCTACCTACCCCTATGTCTTGAGATTTTTACCAACTTTGTCTTCCAACAGATTTAGTGTTTCTGTTTTAATATTTAGATCTTTTATCCATTTAGATTTTAGTTTAGTACATGGTGATACGCATGAGTCTAGTTTTAGTTTTCAGCATATGGATAGCCAATTTTTCCAGCACCATTTATTAAAGACACTATGGTTCTTCCAGCAAGTATGTTTGGCCCCTTTATCAAAGATAAGGTGGTTGAGTGTGTTTGTGGTTGTGGTTGTATCTCCAGTCTATTCCATTGATCTTCAGATATGTTTTTATTCCAGTATCATGTTCATTTTATTACAGTAGCTTTATAGTATAACTTCAAGTCAGGGATTGTGATGCCTCCTGCCTTGCCTTTGCTGCTTAGAATTGCCATTGCCATTCTAGGCCTCTTCTGGTTACAGATGAATTTTAGGAGTGATTTCTCCAGATCTATGAGGTATGTTAGTGGTATTTTGATTGGGATTGCGTTGAATCTGTATAACAATCTTAGAAGAATGGCCATTTTCACAATATTTATTCTTCCTATCCATGAACAAGGATGTCTTTCCATTTTCTTAGGTCCTCTTCGATTTCTTTTTTCAGGGCATTATAACTTTCCCTGTATAGCTCTTTTACTGCTTTTGTGAGATTAATTCTTAAGTCTTTCAGTTTTTTTGGATGCTAGTGTGAAGTGTGTGGCTTCTCTTATTTATCTCTCAGTGCTTTTGTTGTTAGTGTATAGGAATGCTATTGATTTTTGAGTATTCACTTTGTAACCAGCTACATTGTTAAATCTATTTATTACATCTAGGAGTCTTTGAATGGAGTTTTGGGAGTCTTCTATGTAAAGTATCATGTCATCTGCAAATAATGATAATTTAACTTCCTTTTTTCCTATCTTTACTCCTTTTATTTCTCTCTCTTGTCTAATTGCTTTGGCTAGTATTTCTAGTACTATGTTGAATAGGAGGGGTGATAAGGAACATCCTTGTCTTGTGCCTGATTTTAAGATAAAGGCTTTCAGTTTTTGGCCATTTAATATGATGCTGGCTGTTGGTTTGTCATAAATGGCCTTTATCATATTGAGGTAAAGGCCACCTATTCCAATTCTCTGTAAGTTATTTAACATGAATGAATGTTGGGCCTTATCAAAAGCTTTTTCTGCATCCATAGAGATGATCATGTGGTTCTTACTTTTGGCTCTATTGATATGATGAATTACATATATTGATTTATGTGTATTGAACCATTCCTGCATTCCTGGGACAAATCCCACTTGGTTGTGGTGTATAAGTTCTTGATGATTTGCTGCATCCTGTGTGCCAATATTTTATTGAGAATTTTTGCGTCTATGTTCATTAGGGAGATTGGCCTATAGTTCTCTTTTTCAGTTGGGTCTTTCTCAGGTTTTGGTACTAGAATAATATTTGCTTCCAGGAATGACTTAGGAAGAATTGCTTCCCTTTCAGTTTCATTGAAGTTTGAGGAGTGTCAGAATTAAGTCTTCTTTGTACTTCTTGTAGAATTCCAGTGACTCCATCTGGGCCTGGGCTCTTCTTTGTTGGCAAGGACTTAATTACGTTTTCAATTTCATTAATAGAAATTGGGTTATTCAGCAGTTTTACATCTTCCTGACCCAGCTTTGGTAGTTCATATGTTTCTAGGAATCTGTCCATTTCTTCTGTGTTATTGAACCTATGAGAGTAGAGGTTCTTGAAATAGGTGTTGATGATCTTCTGTATTTCCACAGAGTCTGTAATACTTTCACCTTTTACATTCCTTATTGCATGAATTTGAGTTTTTTCTTTCCTTTTTTAAATAAGATTGGATAGAGGCTTATCAGTTTTATTTATTCTTTCAAAGAACCAACTGTTTGATTCACTGATTCTTTGTATTGTTTTGTTAGTCTCTACTGCATTAATTTCTGCTGTTGTCTTTATAATTTCCTCCCTTCTTTTGGCTTTGGGCTTGGCTTGCTCTTCTTTTTCTAGATGCTTGAGGTGTAGCATCAGGTTATTTATTTGTGTTTGTTCTATCTTCCTGATGTGGGAACTCAGTGCAATAAATTTTCCTCTGAGGACTGCTTTCATTACATCCCACAAAATCTGGTAATTTGTGTTTTCATTTGCTTGTAGATATTGTTTAATTTCTTCTTTAATTTCCTCTGTGACCCACTGATTGCTTGAGTGTATTATTCAGTTTCCATGTGTTTGTGGGTTTTTTTCAGGTGCTTTTATCATTAATTTCTAGTTTCATGGCACTATGATATGATAACATGCATGGGATAACTTCAATTCTTTTGCATTTACTTAAATATGTTCTGTGGGCTAGTATATGGGCTATTTTAGAGAATGTCCCATGCACTGCTGAGAAGAATGTATATTCTGGATGGAACACTCTGTATATGTCTATCAAGTCCATTTGTTCACAGGTGTGATTGTGTTGTGTTATTTCTTTGCTGATTTTCTGTCTAGTTGATCTGTCCCTTTGTGTCAATGGCATGTTAAGGTCTCCTGTTACAATTGTGTTATGACTTATTGGATTTTTCATTTCTGTTAATGCTTGCTTTGTATAGCTGGGTGCTCTGGAGTTTGGTGCATATATATTTAAGATTGTTATTGCCTCCTCTTGAAGTTTTCCCCTAACTAGTATGTAGCAGCCTTCTTTATCTCTTCACACTATTCTTGGTTTGAAGTTCATATTGTCTGCAAACAGAATAGCTACCTCCACTTGTTTTCTGTTTCCTGTTGCAGGAAGTATTGTTTTCCATCCTTTGCCTTTTAGTCTGAGTTTCGTTTTGGGTTAGATGGGTTTCTTGTAGACAGCATATGGTTAAATGTTTTTTGTTGATTCATTCTGCCAGTCTGTTTATTTTGATTGGTGAATTGAGGCCATTTACTTTAATGGTTATAACTGTTATATTTTGGTTTATTGTTGACATGTTATCTTTCTGCTGTTTTATCTTTACCTTTCCATTCTGTTAATTGTCTGCCTTGCTTAGTGGTTTTTTCTATGTCTATCTAGGATGTTTTTCAGTATTCTTTGTAGGGTTTGTTTGATGATCATGAAATTCTTCAGCTGTTCTTTGTCATGTAAGTATCCTATTTCTCCATCCATTTTGAAGGACAGTTTTGCAGGGTACATCAGTCTGGGATGGAAGTTGTTTTCCTTTAGCATATGAAATACTTTACTCCATGTTCTTCTTGACTTCATTGTTTGTGTTGAGAAGTCTGCTGTGATTCTGATAGGTTTTCCTTTATAAGTCATCTATCTTTTCTCTCTAATAGTTTTAGTATTTTTTTTCTTATGTTGTATTCTGGGATGGTGATTATTATATATCTGGGTGTAGTTTTATTTTAATTATGGCTATTTAGAGTTCTATATGTTTCACTTATCCATGTGTCAGTTTCCATTTTTATGTTTGGGAAATTTTCAGCTATTACTTCTGTAAATAGCCTTGCTATCCTTTGGGCTGTCCCCTTCTTTTTCATATATCCCTATTAATCTTATGGGGTTTTTTTGGCATCATCTTTCAGCTGTTGAATTGTTATTTCCTGGTTCTTTGTTATTTTTAAAAGATCTTTCCTTTCCTGTTCACTAGCTGCAATCTTATCTTCGAGGTCTGAAATTCTATCTTCACTTTCATTGAGGTAGTTTTGGCAACTTTCAATAGAATTTTTAATTTCCTGTATATCTCTTTGAATCTGCTTCATGTATTCTGTTTGTTTCTTATAGTGTTCATTCAGGGATTCTATCTGTTTGCTTTGTTCCTCTAAATTTTTAGCTGTGTCATCATTAGATGTGTTCACTATTTGTTTCATTACTTTTATCATTTCTTGCTTTACCTGGAAAATTATTTCTGATTTGAGTTTCTCTATAGCTTCCCCAAGTTGCTTCTTTATTTCAGTTGATATTTCAGTCATTTCAGGTGTATGGCTTCTGTTTTCTTCTATGTACATGGCTCCTAGGCTTTCTTGGTATAGGCTGGAGATTTGAGATTGTCTTTTGGTCTTTCCTTTTGTCATTTTCCTATATTTCCTTGATTTGAGCAGTGTTTCAAAGCTTCCCCTGGGTGTGTTGGGAATCATCTCCTGTGCCCTCTGCTCTTGGGACTGAATAAATGTCACTGAGGTTTGCCCAGTCAGGCCTGCAGGACCTCCCAAGTCCAGTCCAGTGTTTCAGGGAGTTGGGCAGTAACTCAACTGCTGGGAGCACTGGTCTCAAACTCTCCTTGGGCCAGGTCCAGAGGCCTGAAAGTCCCCCTGCACAGTCCGGTCTCCCAGACTGAAAAAAGGTGGCTGGGCATGGTGCACTGAGGCCCGCAAAACCTCCGGGGCCCAGTCCAGTGTCTTAGGGAGCTGGATGGGAAGTCCTGTCACCTTTTATATATCAAAGTTAGGTACTAAAAACTCAATAGCTTGTAAACAACAGGAATTTATTTTTCATAGATCTGGAGATTGAAAAAATTTTGATCTAAGTGCCAGCGATTTGACATCTGTAGCAGTTCCACAGTCTCTTAAATGGTAACTTCTCACTATACTCTCACCTGGTGGAAATTGGCCAGGCAAATGAAGTGGACTTCACTTGAAAAATCATTCATTCCATTCATGATGGCACCATCTTATAGCATCATAACTTTAGGGGTTAAATTTTCAACATGTGACTTTAAGAGGGACACAATCATTCAGAATGTAGTACCTGATGACTTTTGCTTGGAAGTCACATGCCAAGTATTTCACCTCTAAAGTCTCAGTTGTTTTGGTTTTCTATGAGTATTCTTGGTTTGGGGATTTAGATTAGTTACTTAGAAGCAATTAAATCTTTTGGGGGAGTTTCACTTTTATACTTTGTTAAGCAGCATCTGCATAGTACTTAATGCACAAGTAATTATTTTGCACTATCAAGGCAATTTTCGGTGTTTGACTCCCAGTGTTTCATGAATTATATTCCTAGACTTAACATGAGTGCTGAACATGGTGCCCTTAATTCTTCTTATTGGTTGTTTCCTAATCTTAACAGTTTTCTATCGAAGGTCAGTATGGTAAGTTGATCAGTACTCATCTGAATACCCAAATCTGGGCCTTCTGCTGATCCCCAGACTTATCACACTATGTAGCACTCTCTGTACTGGTGCTCTGTGAAATAGATTCCAGCCATTTTGCCTTCCTGCACTCTCAATCATTTCTCTTCAATCCAGGGAATCCATTAGGCTCCACTCTGAGTTCTCCTCACTATGATATTACCCAAGAACTCTCTTCACGCAGCAATGTGAAATAATCACAGGTCATCTAATTTCTTTGCAAGATTCCCAATGTCTTGAAAACCATTGCTCTATTTATCTTATCCATTTTAGTCATGTGAAATAAGAAAGTAAAATGAATCTTGTTGTTCTATGTTATTTGAAAGTATTACCATGTTTTTATTTTATTATTTTTTTCAATGCAGAGTTTGAATGATAATCAGTTTGTCTAGAAAGTTGCAAGAACAAGTGTGAAAAGAATGATAGGAAGGAAGATAGGGGCAGGAATATCTCAATTGCCCAGAGTCTACACATGAGGGAAAGGAAAAAGAAGAAAAAATAAATGTAAAACCCAAAAAAAGGAACTTTCCTTAATTTGTTTCATATGAAATGTTCAAGCTAACAAATTAAATTTAATTCATTTTTATAATAGTTTTGTTTTGAATATTCTACCATACATAAACTGGACTGCTGACTTTATGCAGAGTATAAATACCGCTACACGCTTCCAAAAATCTATGCTTTTCCAGAAAGTTTTGTTATATTTGGAGTATGAGCCCACTTTGGCTTTGCCACGATCTTTATATTCATTTACATTTGTCAGAAGTGTTATTTTTCTCTGTGATTACTTCCATCTATGCCCACTATCTAAAATGGTTTCTATCCCTTCTGTTTCAATAGTTATTTTTGTATATACCAAACTCACTTTATTCTGTATGCTTATCACCTACCTGTTTTCAGCAGACTAAGAGCACATAAATTCAGAAACCAGATCTCAAGATAACTTCTGACAGAGCTTCATAATACTTCTGCAAATTATCATATCTCTATTATTCTGCTGCATATTGAAATAGCCTTCATCTAATAACCTTCTTTCTTATTCCTCACCTTGTTTCCTGTATAGAATCCTTTAAAATGCTCGGGTAATCCCTTGCTATAATCTTATAAGGCTATCTAGGTAATGAATCACCTTTTCCTATGCTGCACATTTTAGTTCATGGCTCTAAAAGTAGCTGTTCATGAGAACTTCTCATCTCTGCCCTAGGAAATCACAACTCGTAATTATTAGCAGGCTATTTTTAAATAGTCACCAGAGTAAGTCTAGTTATTGATAGATGTCTGAATTTTGTTCATAATTGTGTTTAAATCTAGGATTATTTTCCTGGACTGAAACATTTTGGAAATGTTTGTTCCTAAATCAAATTTGAAGATTTATAACAGAAACAAGATGATAGAATGACAAAGATTTGGGTGGATGTGTAAGAATGAATATGGACACATATACTCTACTTCTTACCTAGAGTGTGGAAGGTAGTAAATGTGTATGTGTTTTTGAAGGAAAGAAACAATTGAATGGTAGGTGCTTTTGTTGTTTGAATAAATGAGTCTATTAAGAACGAATTACTGATCATGCCCCCCACCCCTTTTTGGTTCTTCTTTTGCTGTTTTCTAGGTATCACATCCCATAATTTGGTTGTAATAAAATGTGACTGCTCAGGACATGTTCACAGAGTTGGCATATTCATTTGCATGCTGCTGACACTTCAGCCCAGGGCATTCTCTCCTTCCTGGTCCTCCTGCCTGCCTCCCTCCCCCTCCCCAGTGGAGCCCTGATGAGATGTGACAACAGAAAACACAAGAGCATTTCCTGGAGATTTACCAAGGTCCGGGAGGAAAGCTCGAAGGAAAAGGAACAATAGAAAAGGGGAATTGTGGAGGGAAGAAAGTTTCTAAGCCTATCATTTGCAAATGTCAGCTCCATTCTCCAGGAGCTCTAGGGACTGTTAAGCAAACCTGTTTCTAATGAATACAACAAGAGCTATTTGAATCCTCTAGACTTGAGCCAGTCACATTTAACAGATCACCCAGCTTATCTTCCATTATCCTCAGAGGCAGCCTGGGCCTCACAGCATCTTTTCAATTTCAGCTTCAAATGGTCCAAGCTGTGCGCTGTCTTGGGCTTCAGGAGGATTCACTAGGAAAACAATGTCAGAGGGTTAACATATTTTCCCTATTATATTAAATAATTGCTATGTATTTTGCCCATCTCATTTTCATAACACTTTGGGTTTTAGCAGCCAATTAGTCTTCATTATTTATCAACAGAAGGAAGGAAACAGCACAGAAAAGTAGAGGCAGCAGACCTGGGTTTTCTTCTGTACTTTAGCACTCATCACTTGCTGTCCCTTGAGTAAGGCACAACTTCTCCAGGCTTCAGATTGTAGATCTATAAAAAGAAGACAGGATTTCTTCTTATCCACAGTGTTTCTTAAAGAATGAAAGAAAAGAATACATTTTAAAATGCAATAAAGTGTACGAAAATAATATGAAAGTCATATATAATAAAACCTTATGAAAATGTGAGTTAGTATAATTATTGGGCATAAGGGTCTCCAAATATGTAAGTTTGGCTTTTTACCTCATTAAGCTCTCTGTTAAATTGCATTCTATAAATCAGAATATTCTATTTGTCAACATTACTTGGCTGAGCATGCTCATCATCTCTTGAGTTGGCTGCTTTAAGTCACAAATCACTCTTGGCATTCTAAATTCTCTCTTCTTTGCAACTACATATCTGATCCTGAGGGGTCCATTGAGCAAGAATATTACATAAAGCACAGTGCTAATGAGATTCTCCATCACCTTTGTTCAAAGATGCTACTTCTGCAGAGCCAGGTTATACACATATTATCTCATGCCACTTCTACTCTTACTGTTATGTTCCCCAATTACAAAAATTCTAATCATTTCCAAGAACCAGAATATTTGTGTAGAAAAGATGGCTTACCTATTGGATAAAGTACTAACAGTAAACATGGAGGGGTTTTGCCTTCTCAAATTTGTGAAATTATTTGCATATATAAGTGAAACTCCACATAATCTTTTCTGAATAAGTATTAGGAAAATGGTGTACCAAGGATCCTACATTCTCCTGCTGGCAAACAGATGTTTAATAAGCACAACACCATTTGAAATTTCTTTAAGAACCATGTGACTTTCTATAGTCCTATTGGCAGAGTGCTGCTTAGAAGAATCTGATGTGATAATGTTCTTTTTAATAACTTATGAACTAGAAGAGGAAAGTCAGTAAAGATCAAGGAAAATAAGAAGAGGGAGAAGAAAAAAGAAAAG
Source organism: Dolichotis patagonum (assembly GCA_004027295.1). Taxonomy (NCBI): domain Eukaryota; kingdom Metazoa; phylum Chordata; class Mammalia; order Rodentia; family Caviidae; genus Dolichotis; species Dolichotis patagonum. The sequence goes on along the minus strand of PVJX010002597.1, from coordinate 41,253 downwards.
TGAAAGGATAAAAAGATGAAGATGAAAAGAAGAAAATACAAGAAAAAATTTGAGGCTGTAGGTAGCATATTGATATTGGTTAAGAATAGTATTTATGATACAAATAGATTGACAGAATTAATTTTTAATGTATTTCATTATGAGCTCCAACTGGCAATACATTGAATTGTGAATAATAGACAGATAACAAAGACTTCAAATTCGAAAATATATGATGGAGGATGCAGAGAAGGAGAGAAGTGTCTTATAAAATCAGTATAAGATTGTCATTAAGAGTGAATTACACTGCTAAAAACAAAAATCTTCTGAATTTTGAAATATTTCCATGGTTCAGTTTATCTAATGATGAATGCCAATAGAATCAGATTCAATATTTTCCCTGAGAAATAGTTGGCACTCCTTCCTGTCAAGTTATAGTGATTATTTTATAAAATAAATGGATGCAACTAAGACCGTACTTGTAAGTGAATTAAGTCAGTCTTGCATGTGTAAACATCATATTGTCTCCCTGGTGTAAGAAACTAAAAGAGTAAAAAAGATCCAAAAGGTACGATAGAGATTGTGAAAGCTGGGCTGGGGATTTAGCTCAGTGGCTTAAGTGCCTGCCTGGCAAGCATGAGGTCATGTGTTCAATCCCTGGTACCAAAAAAAAAAAAAGAAAAGAAAGAAAAAAAAGAGATTGTGAAAGGTAAAGAAACTGCTCAAAAGGAAAGAACAACTGGGGTAGGGGAAAAGAGAAAAAAAGAAAGGGATATATATATATATATATATATATATATATACTCATTCTATTAATTCATTGAAAGGATCAGTTAATGTTTATATTGTTTGATCAATTTTGCATGCCTGTATCTGGTAATCTGAGCAACTATTTTGAAGGCAACAATATGCAACATAATAACCATGGTTAATTTCCCATCGTCTTGTTTTGAAATTCTGTGTTGTTTTTATTTTTTTTTATTCACTTTTAAATAAATTATTATAGTGCTTAACTTTTATGTAAGGTCAGCATGTTGACTCTGGAAGAAAACTTTATAAACACTGTATAGGCCATATACAACACCTCTAAGGACCAGTCAGCTTGAAATTCCTGTTTTGTACCATGGAATTTAGCATTTGATTCTGTGACATTCTCAATTTTTTTAAATTTTATTGAGTGTTATTCTTTTGTTGACGAAATGTTATGCAAGAAGTGTTATCTCATGATCGGTTAGTTTCTTCCACAGCCAATACTGAAGCTGATAAATATTAAAGAATTAATTGACTGCTGTATGATAACAGAAGTTATATAGATCAAAATACAGAAGGGAAATGTTTGCATATGGTAAAAGGGGGTAGAAAATAATAAGTTTCCCAGAATGTTAGGTAGGAGTTGAGGGGTAATATCAACAGGGAAAGTCTTTTGTATTAGAAATAACTGAAGTGTGAGAGTGAGACAACTTACTGTTTTTCAGAAAGTGTGCTAAAACAAAATATGGTGAAAGAAACAACTTGAGCAATAACCCTGCCATGATATTGGGGAAAAAATTGTAGATAACTGGAAATAGGATGGGAGAGGGAGAGAGCAAAGAGGAGAAATGGGCAAATTTGCAGAAAAGCTAATGAGGATGACAAAGCAGGGATTAAAAAGATAAAAGAAAGGCTAATTTTGAGAGGCAACTCCAGAGTATTTATAGCCTTATGCAAGCAAAAGGGGTGTGGTGGAAACATTTGGCTCATCAAGACCTGAAAAGTTGAATTTCTCATGTGTTCGCAATTCCCTATTCCATGACTTCAGGCTAACACTTTGAAATCAGCAGTGGTGAAAAGATTTACATCACGGAAATTGGCAGATTCTACAGAAAAGACTTTCTTTCATTTCTATCTTTAAATTTCTTTCCAGTAGGTTGGTAAACATATAGCAGCTCATGACTGCATATTATAGAAACCCATGACTTTCTGCAATGCAGAAATAGCAGCTGTAAATTTAGCAGTGTTGATAGCTAGCAGGCAATAAAAGCCCCGCCTGAATTTCCCATAGCACTGCCCTAGAAGGTCAGTCCTGTCCTACTTGCTCCCTGACCACACACTTGCAGAATTTTGTTTTTTGTGCAACAGTACCGTACCAGCCTGTGATAGCAACAGCTGAAACAGACCTGGATTGTTTAGACTTGAGGCTTGTTATAAGACAATTATCGGACCCATCCCCACATATCCAGCCACAATCTACTACTGCTTAAGCCTCAGGGTAATAAAAGAAGAGACTGACAATCCTATACCAAAAGAATTAGCTCATTTTAGAAACTTCCGCTGGCCTATGAAATAATGTCCCCTCATTCAGCTGAAATCAATGTGGATATGGTTCATTAACCAAAACCCCATATAAAAAAATGGTAAATTCGGTAACAAGTATTTATTTTAACAAAGAATTCACCATAGGATGATATTAAATAAGTAGCTTCCCAAGTGCACTTGCATAAAATCTTTTTAAGAGCATAGCCATTATGGAAAGTGAGCTAATATTTAAGCTGGATGTACAATGACTATTTAGGGGAAAGAGTAGTTAACTACTGAGAATAATTGTGAGCCTGCTTTAAAATTTAGAGAGTCACTGGTTTCTGTGCCTCCACTATAATAATTTCTTCATCTTGTGCTATGGCTGGATCATCAGAAAGTTGCACATTAAATGCAAGACAGTGTCTTCAAGGGATGCAAGGGATTATAAAAATGCACATAAGGCAGATTCCATTACTATGTCAACATAAATGGTATATTATTTATATATCAATTGAATAGTCACTGAACCCACTTGCAAAATCTCTCAGCAAGCTTTTCATTTCCAGACAATATAGAAGCTGGAATCCTATCAATGTAAAGATATTAAAAATGTCAAAATATTTTAGCAATAGAGATATAAATAGTTTTTAATTGATTAGTTTCACCTTGCTGCTCATGAAATTCACTTAAGCACATTAACTCTTACATTGTTGTGAAATTTAGCCAGGTACTGCTAAATAACTGAATTTTTCCCTAATGCAATAAATAAATAAACCAACATGATGTATTATGAGGGGGCAGGAAATAGAAAGGAGAAAAAATTTAAAGAAGGAGAAATTATTCTATGACAAACTGTAGTAATCAGTGTTACACAGTTTTGTTAAATCATTCACAAAAGATAGAGAAAGGCAGACAGAGACAGACAGACAGACAGACAGAAAGAAAACATGTCAGGACATTAGTGTATTTTTCAAACGTGGAAACAAGTTCAGATACATGAAATAGTTTGTCCATACTCACAGCCATGATTTTTCAACAACAACAACAACAACAAAATTTTGATTCTATTTAACTTTTTGAGCCCATTTGACTCAAAATTCCTAGTACTGGGTAGATACTATTAAAATTGCCACAATGGTGACACCTTAATTTTACAAAGTGTATGCAATGGTAAAGACATTTAAAAATTTAATAAAAATACAAATGAACCATTTATACTAAATGTACTTGTTCATGCTTTTTATAGCACTGATATTTTTAATCTCTTTAATATATATTTCAATTTTATGATATTTTTTCTTCCTTATTACAGAAAGAACATATTGATTATGGAAACATAAAATATATATACCGAAAGTAAAAATCATCTGTTATTTTCTGCTGTTTCCAGTTCTGACATACAGTGGATCATTAATAAATGTTTTAATTGCCTAGTATCATTCCTAAAATTGGAATCATATATGTATATATGTATCATGTATGTATATATGTATATAATTTTGCATACTAGATTAATAGATTTAATAGATTTGTAATAGACGACACAGTTTTCCATCATATGAAATTATTCTAATTTATGTAACTATTTTTTGTTATAAATTTATATTATTTTCAGTTGCTCATTATTTTAAATAATGCCACAATGAATATAGTGGCTCACTAGTCTCTAGTATCATTTCAAATCAGTCTCTTAGGAGAAATTTCTCTAACTGAATCATTAGGCAAAAGCAAAAAAAATTTAAAGGTTTTTTGATTCGTATGGGCCAAATTGCTTTCCAAAGTGATTGTACCAATTTGTAAACCCACCTGCAGAGCCCAAGACTGACATTAGTTATAACAAGATTTTTATGCTGATCAAAATATGTTCACTCTTGTTATTATTTCTAGGGACTCCGATCTTTTTTTCTTAGCACTTAACAAAATCTGTAAGTTCTTTGGCTTATTTGTTTAATACAAACCTCTGTTTTAACTGTAATTTGGGTAAAAACAGGAAATAAGCCTTTTAAAATTTTTTTCACAATTGAACACCTCTTCCCTAGAGAGAAAATTATTTCTATGCCGAATGGTTCTTTGGTGAGGTTTTTTTTTTTTTTTTTTTTTTTTTTTTGAGAATTTAAGTGCCACAATATTCCAACAAAATAACTCTGGAATGATTTTTTAATGGTCAGTCTTTTTTTTTAAGATCATACTATTAAAGAAGAAGTGTCTGTGATACTCAGCATGTGGTCTGGTACAGGTTCTGGAGCAAAAATGGTGACGTCACAGCAGCTCAGCCCAAGGTAAGCAGACTGCAGTGGTCTTCCTGGTTGTTCTCCTGGTGGAGAAGATGGCAGGACCAAGGCTTGTGGAGTGTCCTCATGTAATCTACACGAATGTTGCCATATTATTTGCACTGGGTGTTTATAAATATAACTCACACCAAGCAAAGTCTCTTTGTTCTCTTGGAGACCAACTTATGCAGTCACCAAAAAGAAGTAACACTCAAATTATTAAATAATAAAGCAGAAACTATAGACATGTGATGTTGGGTTTTCTGGTTCCTGGCTGGTGAGAGAAGCGTACTCTTACAGCCACTTTGTTGTGTTCTGTGAGTCCTTCCAACTGGACTCAAAACAGGCAAAACATCATACTAATTTAGGCACCTGTGCTTTCCAGAGAACTTGCTCCAGGATTCACTAATCTTGTAGGAAGTTTTCTTCAGTCAGAATTAAATGACTTTAGCCAGTTCTCTCTGCCCCTAGCATGATTTATGCAAAGCTTGGTTTATGCAAAGTTCTCATAAATCCTGTGCCCCATGAAAGGGCCACATGCAGCAGATCTCCATTTTGCTTCCAGCAATGTGGCAAAGAAGTCTGTCCTCACAGCACCGTCCATGCCTGAGTGAGGATGAGATGCTGCCCTTTGTCATGTTGCGGAAAACCTCACCTTGCCTTGAGTAGGGAGACAGGGAGACCCCTCCACTTTATCTACTCCATTCCCCAAGAGTCTCGTATTTCATTCACATCTCTTTAGAGATATAAATAAGTGACAATTATTTTGACTAGGGACAATGAAGAAGCCAACATTGCCAGGCACCTAAAAGCCACCAAATGAACCCACAGATTTTGAGATGAAAGGGGCAGGGCTGCGAGGAAGCTAAGAAAGAGGGTAACTATTTGGTATAATCCTCTTAGAAGTCTGTGATAGCTGAATGTGAGGACGTGAGTGGCCAGGGTGGAAAGCTGCAGAAAATTTAAAAGAGTCTGTGCCTAAGAGAAGAGAGTTTGGTGGAAAAATTAGAAAAATATTTTTGTTCTTTGAAAGAACTGCTCAGTAAAGGGCAAAGATCATACTCTCTCCCAGGAAGACCTGACATAAAATTTGGGCACAATGAAAAATCTGAGTCTTCTAAAAATATGTCATGAAGCTTACTTCAAGCTTTTTTTTCCAAAAAGGTACACTCTGAGGGCATAATTCTGGCTCTCTCCGGTTCAGCATCCAACATGCCCTGACCCATTTATTGACCTGTATAAGCACATAGGTCTCTTCTCCATCTCTAGCATCATCTTCTCACCTTTTTGTTCATTTCTGTAATGTCTGCAGTTAGTCTCTACACACTCCACCATAACCACCTTTATCATCTGTGTTGTTTTCAGGTGTTCGTTTATGTTTGCGTTTAAAATCCATATTTTTATTTCCTAAAATAGAGTTAGGACATAAACATGTGAGAGACACGATGTGTCTTATGTGCTGCTCATATCAGCGTGTTCGGTCTAATTTTAAACACCTTCGCCCATTGCTTACAAGGCAAAGTCAACAGTCTGAACATAGCACACAACTGCATTATGTTATTATTAGTTATATCATAATTGGAGCTTTATGCACCAAAGCTTTCCACATACACAGACGGAAAGCAAACTTTTAGAATTCCCCTAGTAACCGTGCTGTAAGCTTCACTGTTCAATACAAAAATATTATTGTTAATTGCATAGCAGACCTAGACATGTAGGAACTGCCTTTAAAGAGTTTGTACTGTGTACTACGTATTGTTTCTCTATTTCTGCTCTAACAAATTGCCACAAATGTGCTCTCTTTAAACAACACAATTGTATTGGCTCACAATTCTGGAGATTAGAAATTTGTAAAGAATCTCAGCATGCTAAAATTGAGGTGTAGGCAAGGCTCTATTTCTTCAGGACCCTCTAGGGGAAAGCGTATTTCTTTGTTTTTCCCAGGTGCTAGTGGCACCCTGCATTTCCTAGGATCTGGGTCCTGGTCTTCTCCTACCTTCAAAGCCAGTAAACATTTATTCAGTCCTCACATGGCATCTGGCCACCCAGGGTTCCATCATCTCTTCTTTATCCTTGTCCTCTCCTTTTAAGACCCTAGTGATTGTATTTGACATGCTTGGATAATCTAAGATCATCTGTTTATTTTATGGCTAGCAACATCAATTTCTCAATGGCATGCAATCTAACATAGTTATAGTCCTTAAAGATAGTCTGTACAGGGCTATGAATATAGCTCAGTGGTGCTGCACCTGCCTGGCAAATGTGAGGTCTTGAGGTTGATTCCTGGTACAAAAAATAAAAAAAAGTTAGTCTGTGGGCATCTTGGAGGAGCCATTATTTTTCCCTCCATACTGATAAAGACCATAGGCAATAAACTAGTAAAATGAGACATTTTACAATGAGAAAGAGAGAGAGAGAGAGAGAGAGGTAAAGAGAAGAACCCTGTGTTCATATCTGTCTGATAGAGTCAGTTAGTACTGTAAAATTAGGTGGCAATGGAATTAGAATCTTAAAACTGTGCAATTTCTCCCTAGGCTAATAAGGGGAGATGATACTCTAAGAGTGCAATTCTGAGCAAAGAAGATAGAAGAAGTAAAAATGCTTACTCATGAAATACCATGACAAGTTAATGCAAATTGAAAGACTTTTGACTACTATACAACAGTGCAGTATACAAGCCACAAAGTTAGAGAAGAAGAGAAAACCATTGTATTCTATTTGAGGTATATTTATTTTTAGTTAATTGTAAGAAATTCAGGTAAAGATTTCCAAGAATCAAGTAATTATATTGATCCAGAAATGAAATACCCCTGGTCTAAAAATTAGATATTTTTATATCATTATATAACAACAGTTGAGTTTATTAAAATAGTTGAGCATAAAATGAGAAGAAAAGCTGATAGAAGATGGAACCCTAGAGACCACTAATAGTTATAGGAAGGGTCTTTCCCACTTAGGAAACTAAGAATAATGAGGAATGGGAGAGGAATACTGTCTTAGAAATCAAAAGAGGAGCGATTTCAATGTCAAGCATCAAAAGAAGCTCAAATAAGAAGGTGATGAAAACCAAAAAAAAAAAGACCAGGGATATAGCTCAGCAGCACAGTGCCTCCCTGGAACGCTCAAGGTCCTGAGTTCGATTCTCAATACAAAAAAAAAAGATGATGTTGATTAGAAGTCCATTGGACAGGTGATTAGGAGGACATTGCTGACCTTTGCTATGATCATTGAAGAAATGGAAGGAAAATCTAATGATGGTGAGTTAAAAGAGTAAACTGATGGTAAGTAATTTCAGGCTACGTTTCAATGGGAATGACTTTAAAGGAAAGAAAAGACCATAATTAAAATCAGAAGAGGTTTGTTTTGTTTCATTTTGTGTTTCAGCTAAAGATAGGAGAAGGATTTAAAGCTTTCACTTTTCCATAAAATTCTTTACAACTGTTTCCAAAAGAATTGAGTGCTTCTTCCTTGGGACTTCCATAAAATGGCACGTACCATTGTGAATGCATTAATAACATAAAAAATATTTTAAAACTTTTTATATACATATGCCTGGCACATGCATGTTCAAAAACACTTTTTACATGAATGAAGATGTGAATAGAATCCTTGGTTCACATGACCAAATTTTGCAACACTAAAATGCTCACATATGCTGGTTGAAAAGTGGATTTCAGTGATGTCATTTGGTCACTGGACACCAAGAAATATGGCACATAGGTGGTATTCAATTTATTTCTTTATAACCAACAGACAATAACTGGCAGAACATTTTTCTCCACAGGGATTCAATTTTCATTAGAACGTGTACTTTATTGTTCATACTGTCCTTCCTAGTAAGTAACCCGAAGTAAAGGGGTCCTAGTGGGATGATTCTTTGGAGAGTTTCAGTGTGCTATACAATTCCTGCTGCCCTACACTGTTAGCCTTGGAGATCAACACAGAAACTTTTCTCTGATATTAAACCTAGGTGAGAGAAGGAAATTTATGGGCCACTCTTGTCAAGTTTGGCATGTGTGTTTTTTCTGAAATATCTTCACCTACTGGGGACTAAAGAGAGAGGGCTATGTCCTTACAGAGAGTGAAAAGCATCTGCATCAAAGCTACATTTTCACCACAATGAGGGAGAGTATCTGTCTTTTGGGTAAAAGCTGTATATTCTGTAATATAAAGCCATTCTGAATCAACTTTAAGAGGAGCGCTGCTAAAATTGAGTCCTGAAGAAGAGCTCAGAACAGAAAAGGGCCTGTGAAGAATAGTCCACTGGATTCAGGTCCTGAAACCTGGGCCCTGGGTAAGATACCTGGTGAGACCCTTCCCCTGCCAATAGGAAGCAGGGATCATCTGATTCAGCAGTGCAGGAGGGAGAGGATGAGGGTATGGAAAAACAACAGAAGTAGATAGCAGAGGATGCAGTAGATTGAAGGGGCATTTCAAAAGTAGAATAAGCAGAACCCAGTGACCTATTTTTAGGGACATAAGTGAGAAACACAAAAATGATTGACTCTCAGGCAAAACGTGGTATCATCCAGACAGAGAGGGTATCACAAAAGAGAAGCATTAGAAAGAAAAAAAATTTAAAAAAAAAAACAAAAATAAGTTCACTTTTACATGTTTCCATCTTTAGTACAAATTTAGTCAGAATCAGTTAGTGCCCTAACATATATCAGCCAGAGCTATTACTGAAGCTGAAACTTTCAGTCCAGGCAAATATCTCAGGAGGAGCTATTCATGGAAGCAGGGCATTCCATCCCAACCTGCTGCTTTCTCCTCTCCCTTGACTTACAACACCTCTCAGGATAAGTGGACCTCAAATTGATCACCCCAGGCTGCTTAGAACCTCTTGAGTCTCTAAAGCCATGGAGAGCTAGCAAACTAAGGCACAAATAATGTTGAGCCTAGCTCCTGGCCAAGAAGAGTTATGATGAGAAGGGTCCAGAGTTGTGTGTAAAATTTTCGGTGTTGGTTATTTTTTCCATTTGAACTTTTGCTTTCTTCCTTTCTGATTTAATATTTAAATCAAGAAAAAAAATCTCAATTATGTAAAAACAATGAGTTCTAGAAATTTATCAGTGACTCATCAACTTTAACAAATCTAAATTTTTCTCTGTATTTCCTGTAGACTACTTTTAAACAAAGTATAGAGTAAAAGTCGCCAACACCTCTTCCCTAATCATAGTCATCCTCCTGCCATATGGAACACTATCCTCAATTCAGTGTTTATTGAAGTCATGCATGTTCTCATTTACTATGTATATGAATATATATGTGTTGATATATAAACTTCAGCATTACTTCTTTTCATTTAATAATTTACCCTAATTTCTTTATCCATTTTGCAATTACAGATATTTAAAATGTGTCCAATTTTCCTAGTTGAGGATAATAGAGGAATGGCCATTTCTATTTATTTATGTCAATTTGTGCATATGTGCTGGAGTTTCCCCAGGATATTTTATCTGAATTCGTACATATTCAATTTCACAGCAGGTTATTCACCTTAGTTGCTTTCTGCTGACCATAGAGCTCAAACAGAATCAAAGTACAGAGTTTATTTGGGACATGACAAGAAATGTGAATGGTGGACTGGGTGGTGAGTTAAGAAAAAAAAGTAATCCCAGAAAATAAAGGATATATAAATAAGTAACTGGCTAACTGGATTTGCATCCCACCAAAGAACTCAGAGAATAAGTTCAGAATACACACCTTAAAATTATTCTACAGAATGGAAAAGGGAAGTGAAATATAAACACTGGCTTCATTGATTGTTGATTGAGGATTAATTCTGCAAACATTAACATGCCACCACTCCAGGACACAAGCAATTGTAAGTAGCCTGAGGAAGTCCTTAGATAAAGATAAGTAGATGTTGGCAGCCGAAAGTCAGGTGTATGCTGAAGTATAAGCTAGGAGGTACAGGAAAGGCATGGATGGCATCTGGTATAGAGTTGAACTTTCCTGTAAGGTCATTGCCAATTTTCTCTTCTGTAAGTAACGTATGAGACCAACTTCTTCCAATCATTCATCTTTGTCTCATTCAATACTGTTCATCCTAAAATATTCTTATTGAAATATATCATTAAACATAAGTTACTTTTTTCAGTGTTTTCTCAATGTGTTGTACTCTAGCCTTTTATTTTCAACCTTTCTGTGTGAAACTCTTTCTACCATGTCTTCAGTTGCCCTGCTGTGGCTGCCTCAGTGTCCTCAATCAATTCAAAACATTTACCTTTCAAGGTCATTTTCACTTTGGGGAAAAGCCAAAATTTGCAGTGTCAGGTGTTGTGGTTTTGACACTATTTTCTGTTGAGTGGCACTGGGCAGCATTCACCATATTTGTAATTACATCTTGTAAAGATGCAAAGGATGACTTCTAGAACAGCTTCAGAAAGTGTCAAGATGGATGGCACATATGTTTGAAGTGAGAGGGAGTATTTTGAGGGAATTAATGACAATGTGTCTTTTACTGAAATAATTTTTTAAAAAATTAAACATTCTCATGTTTTGAGTAATCTCCTTTTGTTTTAAAATTCTTTTCATTGCTCATATTCTTTTTTGGTGGTACCGGGGATCGAACTCTGGACCTCAAGCTTGCCAAGCAGTTACTTATGCCACTGAGCTAAATCCCAGCCCTTCATATTCTTCTTTATTTCTTAAAAAATAAACATTTAACTTTTATTTTAATCACATATTATATTCCCAGCTTCAAGGTGTAGCAGGCATGCAGCTTCAACTTGGTTTTATGTGCATTTCTGGTCCACTCCTGGTTCACCGAATTCTGGTCTCATTTTTGAAGTCATTTTGTGTTAATTGCTCATATTTTACTCTCTTGAATATTGCTACTGTAATAGTTTAAAGGGAAATCTTTAAAATATGAATGACTATCTTATCATAAAAAGAATTCTTTAAAGGCCTACAAAATTGCCCTAAAACATAGGCCCCAAATTAGTTCTGTAAGGATTAAAAAACAAAACAATTTCAAAGTACTAGGTAAGGGTCAAAAACTTCAAATGAAGCTTTCAAATTGAACAATTGTTCTCAATCTTTGACAAAGTTTATATCGGATAATAAAAGCTACTGTGAACAAAGAGATATTCAATAGTGTTGAAAATTTGTCTTCCTGTAATTAGCGCTAGAGATATGGATCTCTGTTATCTGCAGATAAGGACCACTGAAGAACCAAGACTAAAGCCATCCTTAGTTGTATGAATGGTAAGTCAAATAGCATAATCACAGATACTGACTTTGTGATTCTAAATGACAGCAGCAAATGTAGCAAATATGGCTTAGGCTTTGGTCTTTGTCATGGCTAGATGTGTCACAAAAGTCTCCTATGTGCAGAGGGTGATTAGGTTGGGATGGGGTGGGGGATACTGTTCTCATCCGTGGGTTGATTCATTGAGGAATCAAAACTGAATGCGCTGCTAGGGGTTGGGACTGGTTGGATATGTGTCACTGGGGAAAGACCTGGAAAGGCACAGAAGTTTCCTCCCCCAGTTCCTCCTATCTCCCTCTGCTTCCTGGGTGCCATGAGTTGAGCACCTTTTCCTTTTCGCAGGCTCTGCTATCCTTGCTGTCAGTGAACTATCAGCCAAGTTGTGGGTGTTGAGTATTACAGCAACACAGAAAAGCTAAGACAGTCTTGCTCTTGAAAGTTTTCCCCAGAAAAGGCTACATTTAAAAAATTTCCTGACTCCACCTCTGTCAAGGGAAGCTCTACTACGTGTTCAGGATTTTAGAAGGTGAGTAATTGTTTAACCAGGGGCCCCTATGCCTGTGGGCTGTAACTGGAGACTAACTCAGTCTGGGTCATTAGGTTTTAGGGATACCCTGGTGAGCATCTTTCCACCCCTGCCATCCCATCTATGAAAATCTATTTAAAATATTTTATGTACTGTTTTAAAATTGAATAGGATGATATTTATTCCTGTTTCTTTTTGAAAGCAGCAACAAGCCTTGTGTGGGGTACTGACATTGTGGATCTCTACATACAGAATGCTATAGAAAGACTGGGTTCCTCTCACGTGCTCTTTCCCCCCACCACCACCACACTTTATATGTCGGGAAAATTCGCAGTGCCTCTCTTTCCAAAGGCACCTCAAGCTGTGAACTCATGACCTAATTGTTCTAATGGCATTCCCAAGCTCCCCTGCTCAAGGCCAGAGAAATCACAGTCCTTTGGTCCTCCAGCTAGTAATTCATGGTACTTAGTCAAACCCGTTCCCCTCCTACAGGCTCCCTCCGCTCCCCACCCCCTCCTCCTGTCCCCTTGCTCCTTCTCTCTCTCTCTCTCTCTCCCTCTCTCTCTCTCTCTCTCTCTCTCTCTCTCCTCTCTCTGCTCTCTCCTTACACCAGTCTGAAGCAGCTTGATCACCTGCCAACCAGTATTGATTTTTGCTTCCCAATCTCCAGGCTGGATGGAAGGAAAAGATTAAAAACAGTTTGTCAGTTTGAAGTTGAATAAGAATTCGGCACAAGGGACGTCTTAGAAATGTGAGGAAGTGGCGGGGGGAGGTTGGGAGTGCAGGCAGTCAAGGCCAAAGCAAATCTTAAGGGAACTTAACCCTTTATCACAACCAGCCCCAGCATTTTAAAGAGGGTTGGCTGCCATGCTGCACCCTCTCCTCTTCCTGTATATCATGCACACACATCTTCTCTTGACTTTTTTTAGACAACAGCATGCACACAGGTTTTGAGACTCTCCCTGAGTCCTAGACCCCACCCTCTTCAGCTCACCAAAGCCCACCCATCTTTGAGTTTGCTCCTCCCAGGTCCCAGATCCCTTATGCTAGGTCAATTGATCATTATAAGGAAATGGTGTCTGGATTTTTGAACTTTCCCATTGCAGTGTCCTCAGTCCTGTGAATCTAAGCTCTTGCAGCAGCCTCTGTTAGTATTCACAGAGCAGGTCCTATGCTGTCCGCATCAAGAGAGAGTGGGGAGGCTAAAAAATTTGCCCTTCAAAAAAATGAGTGTGTTTGACTCATGGAGGATCCTTCTGGTTCTTTGTCAGCTATAGAGATGACAAATGATTTGCAAGCATCCATAGAAAACCTGAAGGGTCAGAACACAAAAGAATCAGCCTGAGGAAGAGTCAAACCCAGGCCACTAAGATTTTATTCACTTAAGGGCCAGGTTTCTTCTGGACTTCCAGGGTTCAACTGTGGGGCTGCCTTCTGCTATTTTCTTGCAAGCGGCACAGTTTGAAGCCATAGAAGTTTCTGCAGGATAATGAAGATTTTACGAGTTACGAAAAAAGAAAAGAGTTCATGGATAAGATACAATTAATTTTTCTATCCCTGGTTGTTTCTATAGGATTGGGTCTGAATGATTTGTGCACAAGCATATCCAGAGAGTTGTCGCTTCTGTTAAAGCAAAACAGCTGCAGGTCAGGCTGCTTTGATTGTTTCAGCTGCTCTGCACAATCACATTTTGTGACTAATTACAAATTATACTGTACTTACTTCACATAGCCTGTGTCTGAAAAACACACTTAAAAACAAGTGTTGTATACGTTGGAATTTCATGAAGATAAACAAACAACTGAAAGTCCATTAAAAGTGTCTGAGTATTAGGGACTGTATTTCAGTTGTTAGAAATACTTAAACAGAATAAGCAAGTAGGAGCATTTAGTTTTTCTTACCATACTTACAAAAGAGGATGCCCGGTCCAGTCTTTATTTCCTTCTGCATTTCTCAGCTCATGTTATAATTTTTTTTTATTCCAACTTCTTTTACAAAATCTTAAATACTTGGACTTCAGCTTATCTTTTGAATATGCTCTAACTCTAATTTCTTTCTCAATATTGTCTATGAGAAACTGTTTTTTCTCCAAAATACTTCTTGGGGCTGTGTGACAACATAAATCTGTATCTTTCAAAAACATTGTTCGATTGCTCACTTTTTATGCTTTGATTTTGTGACTTGAACAACTACTTCTATGTTAACAATATGTAATTTATCAGATAGTGATTTCTTACTCTTTTTTTGGGGAAATACTGTATTTTTTCTACCCTTTTTTCTGTTTTACTTTTTTCTCTAAATAAAAACAATACTGGTATTTTCTGTTTCTGTTTTAATACTGTCTTTATTACTTCTGTAATGGACAGTATATTCTTTGGCAAAAGCAATAAGAATAAAATCTCATTTAGGAAAAAAATGTCATTTGGCCACTTAGAATAATTGCTATGCAGGAGTGATCTGAAAATATTCGTCTCAGTAGTTAAATGGACACAGTGACACTATTCATATCACACCTTTGACTTCTCATGTACTCTTCTCCCAAATGCAGCTGTGTAGAACATCAGTTTCCAATTTCCACTGTAGCAAAGTACCATATAGTTAGTAGTTTAACAAGAATTCAGATTTATTATTTTATAGTTCTGATGATCTTAATCCTAAAATCAGTCTAGCTAGAGTCAGTGTGTCCATCAGCAAGATTCTAAAGGAAAATGCCTTCTCCAGCTATCTCTAGCTTCTGAAAGTCTCCTTGATTTCTTGGTTTTCACTTATTCAATCTATGGTTTTCATTATCACATCTCTAACACTTTCTTTGATCCTCTTGCTTGCTTCTTATGAGGATAGCTGTAATTTTACTGATAATCCACTCAGATAATCCAAGATAATTTCCACATCTCCAGATTCTGAATTTAATCACATCTCAGAAGTCTCTTTTATTATAAATTCATATATCCACAGTTTTCTGGGGTTAGAGCACAGACATTTTTCAATCTGTTTTACTCACATTATTTATTGGGACAAATATTGTAAAACAATTTAATTAACAACTATACACGGTATGCAGTAGATGCGAACAAAACAAAGACAGTGGAAATTTAGAATACAGTCTCCATTGTCACTACTTTTCTCCAGTGTATACACAGCTCAAAGTTGAGTTAGGAAATTTAATTAACTTGTCTCACTTATTCCATGCCTGTCTTTCTAATCAATTTTCCATAATGTAATTTCTAAAATGAAAAAACAAGCATGTTTCTCACTCCGTACAGCACTTCCCCAAGCTACGTAAACTCCTGTACTGCTCCATACTCATTAGTACTCCTTTAAAGATAATTGTTATCCACATGAACTTTGTCTTACAAACTGAGCACATAGTCTCATTGTACTATAGTTCTTTCTTTTGAGAGTAATTCTAATCTGTTTTATACCTCGCCAACATATTCCTGCTTGGGGAATACTTACGGAAAAATCTTTCTATCTTGTCCCAAGTTAGGTCAAGTCTCCTTGCTAAGCTAACCTTTAGTGCTTTCTGTGTACCTCCTACCACACAGTGTGTTGATTTTCTTAATTATTTTCCTTATCATTCGGGAAACTGTAAGACAAGGCTTATTTTTATCTAGTCTTCTGTCACATTCTTAGCGCATACCACATAGTGAGCATTTTATAGTTTTTTTTAGTAGAATTCTTCTTTGATCCTCCAATGGCTTATTCACTTTCTCATGGCTGAAAGTGAATACCTGACACTCATAAATCAAGCGGGGAGAAATTTATTTTGGCTCACGGTCCATGGTCAGCTGGCTCCAAGACAGGAAGGGAAGGCATGGTACAAGGGAATAGTGGAGGAAAGCTGCTCAGGTCAAGGCAGCCAGGAGCAGAGAGTGAAGGGAAGAGCCTGGGATTTGGCACTTCTATTCAGGTCCCACCTCCCAAGGGTACATTCAGCTCTGAACTCAGGGGTAGATTTATCCACCAATGAGGAGAGCACCTCCTTGATAGAGTCTCCTTCCAAAACTCCATCTCTGAACACATAAGCATCTAGAGAGACATTCGAGATCTAAACTATAACATAATCCAATTCTTATGGAAGTTGTTCTCTTAGGAAGTGCCCTTTATTAGAATCTAAACAATGAAAAGAGAACATTTACTCAAAAACCAAGTTTCTATAATACCTAAGGCACAGCTTTAGAGATGGAAGCAGTATGTAATTTTCCCCTTTAGGTTACCTTGACTATCTATGTTAGTTAATTCATTTTAGATCTAGCTAGCTTGATACATACACATATGTATGAGTTTAATGTACAATATTTTATGTGTATGTATCGTGTGTATGGCTTTATTTTGTTGCAAGTTTGTTTGTCTGTTGTTTTAGGTATGTGTGTATGTAATTATATGTGCTTCTTGGATCCCAAAACTGAATTTTTACCTTTCCAAAACTTGAAACACATGACCTCTAAAGCTAAGTTTAATTTCATCCTAGTCTTTAGAGCCTGTTACACACTAGTCAGAAGTTATATAAGAATATATCTTGGTGTTATTCTATGTGGATAATCTAACTCCAAGTATGTTGTTTAGTTTCTGAGTCCTTGATGGTGTGGTCTAATTTGTGTTAAAAGTCCTTCCCAACTAGATTCTGGTCTTCATCATTATTTTTGCCATTTCCTTTTCTTGGAATTTGAACTCTTGTTAAACCTCAATCTGTGACTCATCTGCAAACAGTTTCACTCTCTTCCAGTGCTATACTCTAATCTGTATTTTTCAGATAATCAAAAATTGCTCCAAAATTCACAATCACCATTCTCTACCTGGGTATAATGTCTGCTTTCTTTGACATCCTCAAAGTAACTATTGTGAGAGGTGAATTTGCATCTGTTTCTGACAGTTTCCCTCAACATCTATTGGACTTAGTATGAGTCTGATTACCAGGGTTCCTTAGTCTTGTCAATTTATCTGCAATGAATTCAACATTCCCAGCTGTCCAAGTTATAATAATATTCCAAACTAGAAAAACAGGTAGATTTTTAACAAATAGAAAAAATCATCTTCATAAGAAAATGAAATTTACTAAATGTTAAGAAATTCCTAACAACTCAGTTAAATAGTTGGTTCCAGAGTAACTATGGAAAAAAAAAAATACCAACCAAAGTTCATTGTGAATTTGGTTTTTAAAGATTGCCTGAAGTAAAAATAAAATTAAATATTTCCATTTTAAGTAAAAGTTATATTTAAATGAAGAAAACTAAGATTTTTTCTGCCTTAGGGTTGGAAATACGGCAGCTCTCCTTGTTTTCAAGCTTGCATAGAATTTCTAACAAGTAATTGTGTTAGTCAATTCCTTATAAACAAACTGTGTGTGTGTGTGTGTGTGTGTGTATCCTACAGGTTCTGTGTCTCTGGAGAACCCTGACAACTATAACTAGCAAATTTTGTATGTTATATGTAGGTCAATGTTCCAAGTAATTTAAAAAATATTTTATGCAATATAAAATTTATAAAAGTTGGTCATATGAGGGCTGTAAGTCTGAATTTCAAAGATTGAAAGGTGAACTTTGTCTAGGATATAGCTCAGGGGCACAGAGCCTGCTTGGTATATGCCAGGCCCTGAGTTCAATCCCTGGTTCCAAACAAACAAAAGGGCAAATCTTTCAGAGCTTTTGATGACACAAACAGCCTGCTGCAGCCTGCGTTCTGTAGGTTCACCATCACTGATATGGAGTATATCTGTAATCATAGTAAAACCAACTAGAAATATTTCAAAGAAAATAGAAGGAAGAAGATAGTAGAAATATGTAACAAACATATAACAGAAATTTGCAGAGAGGATAAACAAAGCTAGATATAATTACTTGAAACAATTAACAACATTGATAAATTCCTACCAATACTAATTCAGGAAAAAAAGAGGAACAAAAACACTTGAATTTTTTAAAATTTAAAGTGTGAAAAATACAAGAAACTAAATTTGAAGTTAGGTTGAAGTGACATTTATTTAAAAAAAAAACAAAAAATTAACTGACAAAAAATAGAAAATCCAAATAAGCCTAAAACTGTGAATAACATTAAATCCAGTGTGTAAAAATTCTGCAGTAAAGATCTACAGTTTCATTTGGTATTTACTGATGAATTCTTACAAACATTTGAGCAACAAGTATCACCAATCTCACTCAAACTCAGAGAATTAAAAACATTCCTAAGTTCATTTTAACAAATCAGAATAAATTTAATATCAAATGTAAAAAGATCTTCACATGTATAAAAAATCACACAAAAATCATTTAAGCATATGAAAATATCTTATTAAAATTATTAAGGTGGATAAATTTTTATACACACATTTGGCTGATTTCAGGAATTTTATATATATATATATATATATATATATATATATATATATAATTTTAAAATCATCTAGTGTGTATCCTGCACAATAGAAAAATTGTAAGTTATTTCAGTGAATGAAAACTAATTTGCAAAATTTAAAATCAATTTATATTTTTTAAAAGGCATAGATGGAAAATAAATTCTTTAATCTAAGAAAGTATAATGGCAAAGTAACATGCATAAAATATCATATTTAATTGTGAGGTTTTTTGCATTTTCTTTTTGATTAAGATGTATTAAGATGTAGTCATCTCTATTCTTTAGTTCCACTCAGATTTATTATTGTATTAGAGGTCTTAGTTAATGAGACAAGAAAAATAAATGTAGGATGTAAACATAGAAAAAATTTATCAAAACTATTATTTATACCTTATATAGTTCCATCCAGAAAAAAATTCCAATAGAATCTTCAAATAAATAATGACAATCAAAGCATTTAGCGAATTTGCTCAATACAGAGAAAATACACAAAAATTTACAAGAGCATTTCTATATCCATATCAACACAGATAAAAAGGTTTTATAAAACATGTTGTTTAAATGCTGTTTAGAATTGTATCAAGAAACACTGTTTAAATTGTGTCAAGAAACACTGAGATTTTATGATTGATCATGTAAAAATGGTATAAGATACCTGCAAAGAAGTATAAAGTGTTAAAAGAATCAAAGTATTTAGGAAACAGACAATAAGTCGTGTTCACATTGAAATAGACAACAAAATATTATAAAGCTATTGACTTTCCAAACTCATGAATGTCCATAGGATTTAAACAATTTCTAGTTATAAGAAAAATCTCAAAAGACATGTTTATGTATGCCTATGTGTGTGTTCATGTTGTGAAATTGTCAGATTAATTCTCAAATTAATGTGGAAAAGAACTTATGAAGAACCAGCAACATCCCCTAAAAGAGGTGAGAAAACTTGCTCTATAACATATCAAGACTTATTACAGGTGTGTAGTAATTCAGACTATTGTGAAGTGTATATCTCATGTGTGATAGAAGTAACACTGTGGATCACAAGAGAATAATAAATTCTGTTGAGGCCACTGGAATATTTATGTAAAAAATATTGACTCTTATTTCAAATAATACCAAATAAATAAATATCCACGCCAGTTAGAATATAGATCTTAACATAAACCATTAATATGTAATGTTTCTGGAAGATAACATAGATATTGATAAACTTATTGAAGAGGGTGAGGGTCTTGAATAGGACTAAGACACAAAAACAATAAAAGATTGATAACAAAAGTATGGGGTATATGAAAATTAAACTTCATCTAAAAGCACTACTAGAAAATGAAATGATAAGCTATAGAATGGGGAAAGAAATCTTTAACACATTAAGTGAAAAAGAGATAACATAAAATATCTAAAGAAATTTTAGAAATTAAATAGAAAATAATGACATTCAAAGTACAAATACAATTAGCATTTAAGAAGTTACCTAAAAGCATAAATATTCAAAGAGCTAAAAAATAAAAACAAACACAAAAACAAGTACTAAATCTAACTAGTAAGAAAGGAAATAAAAATCACAGTTAAAATGCAACTCCACATCTACAAAATTAGACACACTTTTTACAAATTTACAAAACTGATTGTTTGTAAGAATATGGATTTGTTAACACTCTACTGTCCTTCTGATAAAAGTATAAACTAGTACTGGCACTTGAAACACATTTAGGAATCATCAACTAAACACATTTAGGAATCAACTAAAATATGGTGTTCCCTTACTTTATGACTTGGAAATTCTGTTCTGTTCTTTGTTACGCATGGAACAGAAATCGACAAAAGTGCTCATAGCAGCTGTATTCGTGATACTTCAAATCAGCACAAATGTGTAGCAATAACAGCGTTTTTAAAAGTAATTACATAACAGAATAATACATTGCAATGAAAATACTGTAATGAAATTAGGGCTCCATGCAATAAAAATGAATGAATCGCAAAATATAATGTTGAGTAAAAGGAGGTAGGAAAAATGCATGTAATTCCACTTCATATGAAATTTAAATAGCAGGAAACATTATTTATATTTTGTAGGAGTGTCTACTCAGGAGGTTAATTTTTTTTTTAATCCAGGAATGGTGGCTCACACCTATGATCTTAGAACCTGGGAGGCTGAGGCAGGAGGATTGCCATGAGTTTGAGGTCACCCTGGGCTATATAGTAAGTTTAAGACCAGCCTGAACTACATAGCAAGGCTCTGTCTCAAAACACAAAACAAAATTAAGGAAAGTATCACTAGCAAAGTTAAAATATTAGTATCCTTTATGGAAAAAGGTGGGATTTTCTATGAAGAGCAGGTTATAGGGACGTTTTTCAAAAATATTTGATTTTAAAAATATTTCAAAATATCAAAAGATTTTCAAAATATTTGATTTTTAACCTGGATACCAGTTCCACAGTTCTTCATTTTTTGACAAATTAATGAACTGAACAACTTTTATTGTACTTTTTGTATTATTTCTTAAATTAGAATCTAAAAGACTTTTAAATGTCAGCATGACGAAATCCGAGATTGTTGAATATATTAGAACTGGAAATTACAGGATAACATTCTGCATCTACATTGATGCACTAAATATTTTGCTTTCTATTATCAGGGAAACTCTTGCTGGTAAGGTGAAATTTCAGCAGAGACCTGAATAAAGTAAGAGAATAGATGTACATAGATGGTTGTGGAAAGTCTCTACAGATATAGAGAACAGGTTTTGCAAGCACCCTGTGGCAAGGTCCATGCTTAGTTTGTTGCTAGAACTGTATACATAACGGCATGGCTGAATTTTGTTGAATAAGGAAGAAAAGGTTAGGAGACAAGATCAATTTTCAGAGCATCTGATATGTGCAGCTCTGCAGAACATTATAAAACATTCTAATTTTACTCAGAGTCACAGGAGATATCACTGAGAGCCTTTGAGCAGAGACATGACATGAACAAAATGCAACTTTAAGAGTATCATTCGGGCTACCTTGTGACACACAGACCTTAGAGACCGGAAGTAGCCGGAAGGCTACTGTAGACCAGGTGAGTGATGACTTTGGCTTGAACCACGAAGCAAGGTATAAGTGATGACAGGGGCGTAAACTCCGGATGTAATTCAAGGGTGTAACTGGTGAATTAAAGAAATAAGAAAGTCAAGAAATATAGACAGCAAGATTTTTGGTTTGAGAAACCTGATAAAATCTACTGGCGTTTTCTGAGCTGGGGAAAATACAGAAAACAAGCCAATTCAATGCTGGAATGTAATCTAAATCATCAAAAAGGAACTTTTTTTCAGGACAGAAATTAAAGCCACTCTGATGTAGTCTAAATGTGTCCCTGTCAAAGTGCATAGGTTGAAACTTAATCCCCGTTGTTTATGTAGTAAGAGATTCAGCCTTTGGAAAAATAAGTAATGAGGACTCTGTCGTTATGGATGGATGAATGTCTTATAAACAGGACATAGAGAACTAGTTTAGCATCTTTCATTCTTCCTCTCTTCCACCAAATGAAGTTGCTATATTTGTTCATTCTAGAGCATGTGGCCACAGAGCACCATTCATGCCCTTACCAGACCTGGAATCTGCCAGCATGATAATCTTAAAATCCCTGGCCTCTGAGACACTGATAAATAAATTGCTGTTTTTTATAAATTACCCACTGTGTGGAATTTTGTTATATCAGCACTAACAGATTGAGTTGCTCCTGTACATGACTAATACAATTGCATAGTCACCGACAAGCTGAAAGGTCCCCATCACCAAAGTCTCTAATTGTGTGAAGTTTCTGCAAAAGCCTTCTTTAGTGTACTATCCGATTTGTTATAATCTCTAACAGCAAGTTATTTATTTCAGGAACTTGAATACTAATTTTTAAATGAATTTTTTAAAATAAAAAATAAAGTGAATTAAATATTCACCAAAGTTTAAACTAGATCTCAAAATATAATTTTCCCACCTACAGAAATGCTTGATCCTGAATTTTGGGCTTTTCTGAAACTCAAATGTTTAGAATCTTGAATTTAAAGATGGACAGCTGATGCTGAGATAGCATATTTGTATCATATTATCATGTTTGAGTACACAATTGCTTAAGATCTTCATGAAAAAAAAGTGCTAGTAAGCACAGGAATGAACGAAGTTCAGGCTATAAATAAACTGGTGAGCTTAATACATAGAAGAGACTAAACTATGTATTCTGGAAGTTAAATTTGAACTCTGGGACTCAGTAATCATTCAAATCCTAATTTCATCTCTTAATGCCAGTGTGACCCTGAGCAAGTACTTAACCAGTCTGTGCCTCAGAATCTCCTCTTAGGAAACTGAGTTAATAGTAAGGCCTTCCTTGGGGAATGCTGTGGGGTTCAGATAAATGACCTTGCAGAGTACCCGACCTGTAATCATAATCTCTCCATAAGTGTTATGCATACATGTTGATCAGAAAACTTTAAGAATCCAGCTGGCTCACATAGGAGTAACCAGTTTCGGTAGGAAATCATTTTTTCCTCGCAGGCAGAATGGCACATTTATTTGAAGACATTTTTTTTTGAATGGTTAGAAGAGGGAAAAAGGATAGCCTAGAATAAAGATGATACTGGGTGCCTTTTAGGGTTCCCAGTTGTAACTACTGGTTCAGCTTCCCTTAGGATCTTCACTCCTGAATCAAATAACTTCCGTTAAGCCGAATTTGGTTTTCTACCTTTACCAAAGGGAGTCCCTGCAGGTGATTGAAGCTCTGCTCAAAGAGATGTATCTTACACCTTTGCCTGAAAATTCTGATGTCGGCGCCCTGCCTCGATGCCAGCGGAATGGGAATGTATGGTTTCCTTAAGAACATGTGTTGACAGTTACTTTCCTCGTTGTCTCCCTTCTTGGTTCCAAGAGCCCATAAAATCAGGTAACCACATAAACCAAAATTACACAGCAGACATTCCGTTATGCTTGGCATACACTTGACTTGGTGTGAGTGCAGCCTCGCTTCCTCCTCCCAGGGATTTCTCCCTGCAGTCCTGGGTGAGGCTTCACTCTGTCCCTTGGCCTGCTCTGTGCTTCGTTTTTCCTGCCACACTGTCCTCTCACATACCTGTCTGTTCCGGGCGGGATCGGCGACCCTGCGCACTTGTTAAGGTGAATAGACAGCCTTCTGTTCTCACCTAACAATTCCTGCAACATATCACAGAAGTAAACTTAAGCTCTGGATTATAAAGCTTTCTGGCAGGTCAGTGATTTTCAAGGCCACTCAAGGAGCCTTGCTAATACAAGGAGGTATTTAACAGACAGCTCTCACTCAGCGCAGCATCTCCAGCCATGCAGGCCTCACCACTGGCAGGAAGACTTTTCTGTCTGTGCTGCAATGCTATTTGCAGTTTCTCTCTGCCCAGTGACATCAGTTCTGATTCCCTTCCATAGCTCTGTACCCAAACATTATTTAAAGTGTATTTGCCTAGACAGGGAAGGCAAATATTCAGATAGACACTGTACAAAGCAGAAAGTTGTACCCTTGACCTCCTCGATTACCAAAGCAGAAACAAAGACTCCCACAGTTCTTCAGTTAAAACTTTGAATGGCTTTATAATAAAATTAAAGTGCTCCAGTTTGGATGTGAAGACCCTGTTTGACCTGCTTGTGTCTACTCAGTAGCTTGCCTGCACCATCCCCTACCACCCCAGCCCCTCCAGGGTGACTGGTGCCTTCTCTTGCAGGCTCTCTGTCTGCAGTGCTCTCCTCCCCATCTCTGCCTGAGGAACTCTTCCCTCTCCTTTATGACTCTGCTTAATTGCCGTATGTTGGGAAACTTCCTCGATATATTACCAATTTAAGGCTGGTTTTTACTATTCTACCATATTCCACGTCATCTTCAGAGGAGACATTTTAAGTAGTATAGTTCTAAACAAACTTTTTTTTTTTTGTACCAGAGATCGAACTCATAATCTCATGTTTGCCAGGCAGGTACTTACACTGTTGAGCTAAATCCCCAGCCCCTAAACAATCCATTTTTTACATGCACTTTAGAATCTAAAAGGTATACATGAGCAGTGTGAATATGAAGAATCCAACTTATTAATTCAGTGCTTAAGGAAAACCTTTAAATTGTATTTATATCAATTATTATGTATGCATGTTTTATTACATAAATACAGTATAAATATCATATGCCATATAATGCATATATTAGTTATCATATACCATCACAAAGAATAGTACATAATGCACATTATTATATAGTCAGGTGCTGCTTAACAACATGGGTAACAGTCATTTACACTTACAATGGTGATTCTGTTGCCTAGTGATATCGTAGCCATCTGTGTTTTTCATCTTTCAATTACTATGACAAAAAGTAACAATTTAAAGGAAGAAAGGTTTACTTTGGCTCATAGATTAGTAGGTTTCAGTCCATGGTCAGCAGCCCTACTGTTTCTGGCTGTGGTGAAGCAGGGTATCACGATGAACAGGGTGTGCTGGTACAAAGTTGCTCACCTCACTCCAGAAGGGAAGAAGAAAGACAGAGGAAGAGAGAAAGGGGAAGAGGGAAAAGTAGAAAGGGGATGGGAGGGAGAAGGAAAGAAAGGAGCCAGGAACAACATACTTTATAGCCTCCAAGTTTCTGCTTTCTGATAATCAGTTCAGCAATGAACTCGGCAATGGGCTGATGATGTTATGTTAGTGCTTTCCTGTTACATACAGTCATACACATATTTTTTCACATTTTAAATGTCTAAATTAAAGCATGCCAAAAATATTTGGCATGTTGTAATTCGTGCATGCAGGGTTTTTTTTAACTGCTTTGTATCAAATGTGAGTAGGTGTCCATCTAAGGCTATCGGATAAAGAGTATCTAACTCCAAATATCTTTTTTTTTTGAACCAAAAATTGAACTCAGCACCTCATGCTTGTCAGGCAAGCCAAATATCCTTTTAACACACAAGGTCACCCCTAGTAAATGCTGTTAAGATGTAACGCAGTGATCCTTTAATGACTTTCTTTTAATAGTAGTTAGTGTCTGAGTAGGGTGATCTGAGGGATTCCATTCACAAAACAGCCAGAATAGTGGACTTAGATAGAAAAGGCATCACATTTAGAATGGGTGGTGGGAAGGTTGCTTCACTTAAAATCTGCCAAGATTCATTGGAAGATCCGAGGAAAGTCACTTTTCCTCTAGGGACCTAGAGTTTATCTCAATAAAATAGATTCTATCTCCTAGGGAAAGAAGAAATTACTCTTTCATGGTATCCAGAGGGAAGAAGCTGAATAGCCAATGTAGGCAAGAAGAAAAAGAGGAAGAAAATCTCAACTATCATGGGCAGTGGCTTATGGGAAATGGGCTTGACATCCCCAAAGCCTACAGACTTCATAGCCGCTCCAGTCTACAGTCACTGTGGCCACCCAGCGGGATATATCTACCCACTGGTCCCACTGCAAGACAAGAGCTAATCACCTTTCAGGTTATGATTTGTGTTTGTGTAATAAGAACTGCCGCTGACTCAAGCAAAAACAAATACTTCTCTGGATAGACACACATCTAGTAAAATGTGGATAAGAAATGATTGCTACTAAAAGAGGAAATAGTCAGAACTTGAGTGTCCTTATTAACATGGTTTGACTTTAATTTTAGTGACTTATAAACCACCTTAACTCCCAGGCAGCTTTTCCTAATGGAAATGTGCTTATGATGGAGATATTATATTGTGATAGATAACAACCCCAGGATTACTGTTGTATTTTCTTTAGATAACATGTATACAGCATCACAACCACACACAGCATGGAGATGGAGAATGTGATATTGCACAGGGCTCCAACACGATTATTAGTTAATCATTTCTGTGTGTAGTTCAGGACAAAAGGCTAATCTATAGTCCTCAAGGTAGAAACTCCTTCTGGTGAATTCACCATATTTTATAATAGTCTTAGCATCTGAAAAGTGTATCTTACATTTATTTCTATGATTCACACAATATTTGCCATAATTTGTTTCACCGGAGTGGAACAATAATTTTGTAAATTAAGCAAGACACTTGTTACGTCCTTTATGCAACTGAGGCCATGGAGACTTATAGATATTAACTTCTCACCCAACAAAAGCAGACAGTGGCAGATCCAGTGCTAGGATGCACTCCCTGTCCCTAGGGTCATTCCAGATTCTAACTGGTTCTAGCTTTGGGAAACCCAAAAGAGAGAAAAATCAAGATCAGCTGGACAGAACCGACATCCCTCTAATAAGCCCCCACCCAACCATACCAATTATTTTATATTAGTGAAGTTAAAGGCTTCTCTTCGTGTGTGTGATTCACATGACTTGGTGGGATCTACTCCACAACTCTCTGTGGTAAGTGACAGCGGAAACCCTGGGCAGGGACATGTCTGCTCAGAGGCACTTGCGCCCTTCTGCCTCCACCTATAAATCACAGAGCCTTTAAGAAAGCAGCCACCTCTGGGCTGAACACAGTGAGTGCTGAACTGCAAGTAATAATTTATACTACAGAGTAATTTCAGCCTGAAAGTGAAAAAGATTTCCCGACCCTCCCAATGCTACAAGGGGACTTAAGTCATATAATTTTATGCCAGTAACACGTGTATCATAGGAAGGGGGGAAATAGTCTTTCGATGACCTGAATATTATTCGTTGTCATTAATATATGTTTAGCCAAGGCTGTGGTTCAATTTGAAGCCCATTTGAGGGTATGTGTCATACTTGGTCTCAGGCAGGCTCTGGAGCCAATTTAGAGCATGTGATATGAGAAGTCTTCATGTTACAGGTGTGAAATTTACAGTCAATAGAAAGTAATTTTCTGATTGGAACTTGGCTGAAACATTGCAATGGATATAGTGAGAATGCCATGGGAACTGTAATATCCATGAATGACAGATTCTGGGGTTTAAATTCCCCCTCCAAAGTGAACCAGAGCAGGCAATATGCAGAGCTGGACAAACCCATAGAGGAGTCGTATAGATTAATTAAATTCTTCCTGACCTTATCTCCTATAAAACCTCTCCCAAAAGCTGCTCATCAGTCCTTGTTCACGACAACACTGACAAACAGATCTCCAAATATGATTTCTCTCCTTTACCTTTCCCTCGTGTTTACAATCACTGCAGTTTGAGAATTTCGTCAATTGTATACATTCCTATGTCTTCAGGTATTCTGAAATTTGTGGGATGGAAATTTGCTTCGAACTAAAGCACCAATGAATGTCTTCTTGATCGTTTCTAAGATTTTCGTATTTATAGGTTGAAGAGTTCAAAACTGTCAGAAGTCAGCCTACCACGCCCATGGTACCATGAGGCTCAGTAACAGAGTTCCAAGCACACTGAGCCCTGGCATATGCCTGCAGCTGCCGCCCACTGTACTCTAGGTAGTCTGGGCCTCTCTATGCTTGGCTCTGTTTTAGGACAATTGAATGACGATATTAACCTGGAGACAGTTTTTAAAATGCAGAATTTAATCCAACAGTCTGTGTGAGAGTGAAAAGAGTATGTAACAATGACCTCCTAGATGCGAATGATGCTGTGTTCTGTGTAACAGTAGGCAGGTCATGCTTTAAGTAGTAATGGTCTAAGCTGAGTCTTTAAAACCTGGCTCAAAGGAGATGTCTTCTGTTAACATTCTTCTTATGCGCTCAGACATAGTGTAGCACTGTGCTCCTTTGTGTTCTCAGACCTCAGTGATGGTTCTACAGGAGTCTCTGTACTTCTCTGCCTTTTCACTTGTACTTAAAATGCCTCATATGTTGTGGGCACCTTGGGGGCAAAGTTCTGAGCTTCATCATCCTCATTCTTAATTACAGTCACAGGGGTTTGATACATTTTACAAAAAAGAAAGCAAAGGAAGAATTTAAGAACTTTCTTGTTTCTCTCTCAATCACTTCTAAGTATCCAACAAAAAGTGAAGATATGGGAAAAATACCTGAATTCTATATTACAATTCTGCCGAATCTATTACTGCTTTTGTTGTGCACTTATTAATTAAAAGAGTTGGTAGGAAGGTCTTTAATTATTTGAGAATTCTTTCTGCAAGCACTGCTGAGTCATAAATTACTACAAAATTCAGTAGGTTAAAATAAATAAATGGCCAGCCATGATGGCTCACCATCCCAGCATTCTGGGAAGCTGAGACAGGAAGATTGTAAAGGGGAACCCACCCTGGGCAACTCAATTGCTTCAAGAGACCCTGTTTCAAAACAAAAATAAAAGGGGTAGGGGAACTGGGCATGTTGCTCAGTGGGACAGCCCTGGGCTCATTTCCTAATAGGATAAATAAATAATTAATTACATAAGGAAAAGAACATTTATCATTATTCACAAGCTAGCTAGTTGGCAACAGGATTTAATAAATTTGCAAGTACTGCTTTTTCCAATAAGAACACAGTGCTTTGGTTACAATACTTTATCCGTCACTAGGATGGTAATACATTACTTTGTCTGTGGTGATGAGCGTATTACCTTGTATCTGCATTACATATTGGAAAATTAGAGAGCTTTAGAAAATCCTACAACCTTTTTTTCTGTTTTTGAAGTACTTTTACATTTTTTAGTACTATGTAATGAGGTTTGTTACATGATCTATGCAAATTAAATGGAACAGAGCCTTGCTATTAAACTAATCCCAGTGATATCAAAATTAAATAATTCTCCCTCTCTTCTTATTCCTTTCATTTTTAAGAATTCAGAAACAATTAGGATATGTTTTTATGTGATCATGTTTCTGGAAAATTCTTTTGTGTTTGAAAATATTTTTCTTTAATATTAACAGAATATCTAAGATTCCAACACGGGATATCTAAAATTCTTCTGTGTACTAAAACCAAAATATTACTTGAGAAGTTTTACCTGTGATTTTACTTATGCTCACTAGTAGTTTAATTTGAATTCAACAGCTTCATAAATGTGGTTGGAATTTCGATAGAACTAGACACCTAGAACAGGTAGCTTTGAAATAGATTCCAATCCAAAGCTCTCACTCACCTTGAGAAGAAAGCTGAAAAATGGAAAAAAGCTTTCTGAGATGTGACTCAAAGTTTCAAGGGAACTAAGGGTTATAGTAAGGCTAGAAGAACAGATGGTAGACATGGACAGCGCCTGTGAGGAAAGAGACACAGGGAAATCAGGAAAAGACAAATAATGAAGTCAAATCCTATGACGCAGCCAACATTTGGTTAACCATGGTGTGAACTTACTGTATTTCACCTTCACTTGAAATAGGCTAATTTTATAATTATCTGAAAGCAACAAACCATTTTCTGATGATTTTTAGCTGGTGGATCTAAAATTCATAGTCCAGAAAATTCTTTATTTTTTTCTTCTTTACCTTCTCTTTTTGTCCTAGGAAGGTCTTTGAAGTATCCTTTTGTTTCTTATCTGTTTTCTTTTTCATTCTGCCTACCTCTTTCTTGCTCTTCTTTTAGTCTCTAATAGTTACAGACACCAAGTGATCTCCAGGGAAAAAGAGAAAAACGACAGAACAAGTGAAACACAAACAGCTCCTTTTGAAAGGTCAAGGGAGTTTTAAGTAGAAATGTCATTGCTGTTCTGTCACCAAAACAATAGAGCTAAATAGTATTGTTTATTTGGAGGTGGACTCTGCCCTCCTAGAGTTAAAAATAGTGCAATGGTCCTTTTGAGGTTTGACTTTTAATCCAAAGTCGTATTTGGAAAATGTCTTTATCTAGCTATTATTCTCCCACACGGTTTCACAAATACGGCATGGCATTTAGCTGCCCTGCCGTCCAGGAAGGCACCCCGGGCATGACACAAAAGCAGAGAGGATCCATCATGCTTTGCATTTGCTCTTATCTAGGCTATCAGAACCTCTGATTGACTCAGTCAAACAATTCTGATTGGTGATGGAACTCACAGGCTAAAGACAGAGTAAGCACACATGCTGGTTTTCCCCTCTGCAAAACTTGACATTTCCCTCCTTATAACCCATTAGCATCTCTTTCCTTCTTCCTTTTTAATAGCTCAGCAGGAACCAAAAAAGAACTGATCAGCAGAAACGTACCTATAACATGCAGCAATGAAAAAGAGCAAGTTTTCTTTATCTTCAGGTACAACCTGGGCCTAAGAGTTATAGTCTGTTTCTTCTTGTAATTTTGGTTGAGAATAAGTGGTGAAAAGGAAAAATGGGTAACTTAGGTTCTCTTTTTCATCAATAGCAAGAAATGATCCTCCCAGACCTGTTCACGAAGAGACAATGATACACACCAACCCAAACATCTATAAGCAAAAATTTAAGAAAAAAATGGTCTGGTAAAATCTGGTCAGACCCCAAACTGTAACTCAAGTTTGAATGCACCAGACAAATGGTGCTCCATTGAGCTGTACGTGTGTCACTTGAGGACAGCAAAGTTAAGTGTTACCAACACCACTATTATAAATTATGTGAATTTGCTTCAGTTAGTGACCTCTTCTTGCAATAGCCTCCATATCTAAAAGCTGAGTATAATACTTCACTGCAACACCATGAATACTTAAGCAATAATGACAATATTATCTGCCACATCGTAAGCACTTAGCAAGTGATACTGATTAATTCTTTAACTATGTTATATTCACTTGAATATAGGATAAACTAACAAATAAATTCACAAGTGGGTTTAGCTCACTTGCCTAGCAAGCATGAGGTCATAATCTCCATCCACAGTACAAAAAAAAAATTCAAAAGTGGAGTGGAATTGATAGGAATGTATTTATTGCTAAAATAGGTCACCCAAAAATCCAGCTTTGTTTTTTTTTAACCCCATGTATCTATCATCACTTAAATTTCAGGTATAGTCCTGGATTGGCAACTTCAGCATAATCTGAGACTTCATTAAAAATGTGAATGATTTGGCCCAACCTAGAATTTCTAGGTCAGAAGCTACATGGTATGATCAAATACAATGAATGTTTAATTTTGAAAAATCTATTACCATGTGTTGTAATCAGGGGTTGTGAGAACAATCAGAATCAGGACATGGAGTTTATAATATTACTTTATGATGGTCACCCAGAGTTAACACAAGAAAATTGTAGGAAATCTATCCACAACACTAAAGACATAGAATATTTAGCCAAGGGCCTGCATCCCACAGCAATGTCCCATATGAGTCCAGATGAAGACCCAGAGCTCATGACAATGCCTCCTCCGAGTCCAGCTGGAGGTCTAGAGCCCACAAGAAGGACTCATGCCAGTATCTTTTATGCATCCATGCTGGGAAGGCCGAAAGGTCAGTGGTAGAAGCTAGGAAGTCTATGCCAGCAGGGTGAAGGAGCTGTGCTGATAGGTTCAGGGTTCTACGCTGGAGCCGAGAAGTCACACAGGACCAGAGCTGTCCTGAAAAGCACCACAGCCATCCTCAGCAACACGGAGGCCCTGAGCTCCTCTGACGACAAGCACAGTCGAGTACATGCCAGGAAGCCAGCAAGATGAGTTCATCCTGGAGACCAAGCAGCACACGTCCTCCCTCCTGGAGCCAGAAAGCAATGCTCGATGTAAGGACCAGAGCTTCTCCAGGAAAACCTCAGGGCTCAAACAGCAACTTGTAGGAGAACCCACAAAGCCGCAACGCCTCAGCGCGTCTCAATGCATTAATGCCTTTCTTCTCCTCCATGTCTCTATTTATGCTGGCAACTTTCCTCAGGTGAAACATCTACGCTCAGCAGCATGGTGATTTAATTCCACTGGCATTAAGTTGACCACCAGTTTTTAATCTATAACAATCCACCCCTGGTCTACTTAATAACCACACACATTTCCTGAAACTAGTCTTTAGTGGCACATTTATAAAAGTTCACATATCTTGTTCTATTCAGATTTATATTAATACAACAATTACACATATACAATTCTTTTTACACTTATTCCTGCACCAAAAGCAAATATTTAAAGGGTGACCAAAGTTCAACATTAAAACACAATAATTTGATTAATTAACCTGTTACAAACATATAAAACATTAAAATCACACTATAATAACAATTACAATCATAGTCCTTACTTCTCATTAACTTTTAACATGGCATGGCAAAACTGAAATATAAGCATCTCCTGCAATTCAACTGTGCTCTTGATTTTTTCATTGTCCTCTTCTTCTAAACAACCATGTTCTCTGTTTCATCTTTGCAACCCACAGTTCCAATGGAGCCTTCTTCTTGCCAAGTGTTTTAAGTTACTCTACTGGCTCTTTGCTCTAAATTTGCAACATAGATATGGTCAAAAGTTCTCTAAAGTAACCATGCTACCATCCCAACAGTAGACTGCCCTGAAATTTTTCTGCCACCAGGTAATAATACCTCTAAATACAAGCAAAATGAAGACCAGCTTTCAACTAAAGGACAATATGCTACCTGGACTCTAGCAGATGTAGCAGTCCTCAACAGAAGCCTCCCACGCTTCATCTTAACTGGCAGCATTTCCATCGGTACTCTGATTTCCCAGGTTCCAACCAGATGGAATATGATCTTCAATATGATCTATAGCATACAAGGACTGTCTCTTTGGCCAGTCTCTCAAAAACTTGCCCAATTAATTGCCAAGGCTCTTAAGTCACATGGCCAGGCCACATAACAGCCGTGACCCCACTCTTAGTACCAATTTCTGTATTAGTCATGGATTTAATAGAAAGAACAGATATAACACGAGATATACAGATGTAAAAGAAATGCAAGATTGGCTTACGATGGTTAGCCACAGAGTTGGATGAGAAAGCGTGCAGAAGATGTCTACACACTGAGGCCAAAGGATTCAATCCAAGGTCTGGAGTTCATCCTAGTGTCTCATGCAAGTCCACACTAGCAGGCTGATGGGTCTGCAACAGAAGGCCAAAGGCTCTATGATGAAACGCTGAAGAGTCTACACTGGAAGCCAGGAGACAAGGTCTAAACCAAAGGCAAAGACTTGAGCTTCTCCCAAGAATGGAATGCATTTGTCCTTCCCCCTTCCCTTTTATACATCCAGGTGATAATCCAACCTAGGGTGGGTCTTCTTCTACACCCTTTGGTGTAGAGTTGCTAAACCCATTTATTTAAGCTTCTAAATGTCTCAAGTTGAAACAATCGATCAACCATTATACTGTGAAAGAAGCATTATCATTGATAACCTTCAAAATAGGCTCTCTTGCTTGAAACATTTATGCCATCATTGTTACCACTTTCTGAAGCAATTCTACAAACCTTTTTTCATGCCTCACTTTAGTTGTGCAGCTGTGACTAGCTGGATGTTCTGAATCAATCCAAATTATTTAGATCTCATGGTCCATTTGACTGTGGGGGAGTCACAACTCATGGTGGTAGGATAAAGCAGGTGAGAACACACTAAAGTAATTTTACACCCTGTCTTTTGGTTGAATATCACTTGGTGCATAATTCACTGTAGTTATAACCACACCTCCCAGAGACATTCAGGAAAAAGGACTTTCAGAACTGTTTCAGAAAATGGTAAAAACGTAGGCTAAGTGTGTTCAAAGAAGAGGAGAGAATTTTGAAGGGAATTAATGCCAGTGTGTTTTCTCCTGTAATAATTATTTTTAATTTAGCAACTCAACATATATTTTGTTCATACCACTTGCATTTTAAAATGATCACATAAGAGAATTCATACTTTGGAAGCACTGCCTTGGAGTGTCCTCATGTGCTTAAAGTTGGTTCATAAACACCACCTCCAAGGAAAGATAAAAATGCATAAGTGAAGAACACACACATTTTTTGTTTGTTTGTTTTGTGGTTCTAGAGTCAAGTCCAGGGCCTTTGCACTGGCTATACCCACTGTCCTTGCTTATTTATAAATTTTAAGATAGTTTCATTAAATTGTTAACTCACAATTTCTTCCTAAGGGAAGTACTGGAAGCTGCATGTGTCACTTCCACTCATGCTGATCACACTTAGCATCAACGGAGGGTGCGTGACACAGTCTTGCAGCAGCCGACCTCAAGCCAAGCTGGAACTCCATCAGAGGGAGGTGGGAAAGGAGAAGACAAGAATAAAGGAGAGTAACTCAGTCTTTGCCAAAACAGTTATAACTGTTTTAGTGTAATTATTTTTATAAATCAAGATAGTATAATTTGGTCACAGGAAGATTTCCCTTGCCTTCAATAGAAATAAATAGCATAACCTTGACCTGTATACTAGGAAAGGGCTCAGAAACCTCCCAAAAAGAAAGAGAAAAATTCCAAACTACAACCAGCATTTTCCCTTTGACAATGTTTTAGTTTAAAAAGATGTATTTCTGTAGGAAATAAATGATTTTTTCCTTTCGTTTTGAGAAATACAAAATTTGCAAAAGACAACGTGACATGATTCAAGAAGTGGCACTTTTCCTTGGACATAGAGAGACATGCTAAAATCCTGTGTCTGATCACTAACAAGGTGTAAGCCCATGGGTCCCTAGCTGAGCTCAGACAGTGAAAGAAGAGAGGCAAAAGGAGGTCACAATCATGAGCATAAAACTTAGTAATTAATGCAAACTTCCCATTTAACAGGGCTCCAAATCTGAACAGTTTACCATAACAAAGGATTATTTCAGTTCACGTAAAGCTCTGTGTGGGTCAAGCAGTCTCCCACCACACTGCAGTAATGCCATCTAGAACACACAGAGTCTAAGAGTATTGCAGCAAAGAACGAGAATGCGATGTTAGCATTTAACTGCCGTGGCCTGGACTATCTCCACCAGTCTCTATAATAATAAGTAAAACAATAATTTGTATTATATTTAACATAAGTTACCTGAAACTACTCTTTGCATTGACATCTAGAGTCCCCTAAAAGTAAGATCCCCATTAAGTGGGGCACATCTACAGGTAACTTAAATCAGTGGTCATTTCTTTTGCTGTTGAGGACTATACCTTCACTTAAAATTTTAAAAATTCCAGGTTAAAATAAACTAGCCTGCTGCCCTGGTAAGTGACTATGGTCTGGCAAGCCGCGGCCACCCCAGGGCGGGGAAACAAGAAGCAAGAGCGTTTCCTGAGATCTGTGCCATGTTGGAACTTAGTGCGCCGAGCCAACCAGCAACCAGCCTGCTGCCTACCGGGGCGCGGGCTTAGAATCAAACATACCACATCCCCCCCTTCCCGTTAACAATTGGGATCCAGGGATCTGGGTATCTCTTAGGATGTGACCATATTTGGTACAGCAAGTGGGGGGAGTTTCCTTCTACTATCTCTGAAGGCAGATATTTTTATGGCCGTTTTGCTTTGTCCTGATTAACAGTGTTGCTCTATTCAATACTCTCTGTTGATGTGTTCTATAATGTTGTGTATTTCTTTGATTTTGCTGTACCTAGTAGAAGAACAACTATTGTGAAGACAACGAGGCATACAATGTTGCCTATTACTGTTGTCCTGGTGACCTACTGTGATGTTCTGTGCCAATTTCACCACACTGTCTCAATTGGCTTTATTCCATCCTGTTTTGTTATAACTGTTTGCAGCCTCACTGTGTGTTCACTTTGTATGCCTTAATTTTGTAACATGAACAGCTATTTCTGGGAGGACAGTATGTGGTTTGTCAACTAATGATTTCTTTATTTCTTTTTTTGAGGTTCTGTATTGTTGCTACCCTTTTTTCTGTATTGCTTTTTTTCTCTTTAAATAAAATTTAAAAAAATATTTAAAAATTTAATTCAATATTGAGAAAGTTTATTGTAGTGCAAGTTTTAGAAATCTTCCTGATTTCACATTCTTGATATTTCTATAAAATCACATTTTGTAAAGTCATCCTAGTTTAGACACGAGGCTAGGAATCTGAATGTAGGCTCTTTTCGCATTAGCTGGAGATGGTTAGTTACATTTCTGCAAACCTGCTACCTGTCTATTCAATGACACAGAAAGGCAGGTGACCCAGGACAACACTTAGGCTTCAGAAAGTTTTACTAATGGAAGGCAGATGAAAATACCAACCCAGGATTGATCGCGAGTTCAGGTTATGTATATGCTTCTAACAGAAGACTTGCATTACTCAAATTGACTAGCTTATTATTTTTGCCTTATTTTAAATATTCTATAGAGATGGGGGGATGAAACACATAAGTACCCCCACAGTTTTGATAGTTATTCACTTTATAATAGTGCGATATTTCCTAATTTTTTAAAGGATTAATTTTAGATAAAACACAACACACACGCTGGAATTGGACATCCATGATTACAGCTGAAAAATCATTGCTAGCACCATTGAGCAGTTAAAAGTCAGCTTATCACAAATAACTGTGTTTCATAATATTGAATGTACATGCTCCTGAAAAGGAGATTTTTAAGACAGTTTAAGTAAATCAAATTTGATTTTTTTACATTGATTTCCATTTAGGTATAAAACTCAGAATGAATAAATATTTTCTACTCCAGTATTGGACAGAATTATCTTCCATTTCAATGCTTATTCAGATATTTCATTAAAAAATACAGAAAAAATATATATTTCTAATGTATTAGGTAAAACAGTTTTACTTCTGCATTTTCTGAAAGACAAAGTTAAGAAGTCTTGGTCTCAGCCATTTCTTATTTCTTCTTTAGTGTGTACTTTTGTTCTTATTCTTGAATTTTTTTGGTTTGTTTTCTTGTGCAGTCAGGCTCTTTATTTAAGTCACTTTCTTTCTAACTCGGTATCACTGCTTTCTAAGAATTCCTCACAGCATTATATTTACACATACCTATGTAATTCCTTATGCAGTAAACTTTCTTGTGCAAAATCTTCAAGACAACATGATCATTTCTAACAACTAGACATCCTACCTTTTGTACCCAAAGCTTCACTCATTTAAAATAGCCTATTTAAACTCTTGACTGAGCTCTGAACAGCTAGCCTTGCTACTGACTTGGCAAAACGTGTTTCTAAGAGGATGCTCCCAGGGGCTGCCTAGGGATAACATATGCTTCTATGCTCTGCTTCGTTCTTTCTCAGACCAGGGTCTCATACTTTGTTTCACCCAGGCAGTGGTTGGGGATGTAATGGGGGTGGGCTGGTGTGTTTAACTCCATCTGGAATACAAAGAAGGAACCTGAGGTTAAGGAGTTGTATTAGCTTTCTACTGCTGTGACAAATACCTGAGAGAAACAACATTAAAGAAGGAAAAATACAGCTTCGCTGACGGTTTCAGAGGTTTTAGTCCATGGTATCTTGGCCCTGTCACATTAGACATGTGGTAGCCCAACCACATCATGTTGGGAACAAAAGGTGGAAGGGGTACGGCTGGGAAGCAAACATAAAGCAAAGGACCAACATCCTCACTTCCTCTATGATGATGCACTCCCAGTGACCTGAAATCCTTCCACTAGGCTCCATCTCCTACAAATTCTACCACTTTCCAATAATCATAGACTGGTGATCAAAACTTAGTGTATCCATCAAAATTTAACTTGAGTGTACCATCAACATTCAGTGTTACTGACATGGAAAATATGCCCCAGAAACACCTAGTCCAGTGGCTGGTGTCAGTGGAAGTTCAGCAGACACTCACTGAATCTTCAGGGTTCCCTTAACACCTCTCTTTATTTCTCCATTTTATCTTTATGATGTGTGTGTGTGTGTGTGTCTGTGTGTGTGTGAATGTACATCTAGTGGGGGACATGTTTTGCTTATCAAAATTTTAAGAGACATTTATGACTTTACGGATGTCTAGAAAAGATACATTTGTCCATATCCAGCTCCAGAATTGCAGTAATTCCTTTGATTTTCTGCCTTTAATTGCTGTAATCTCCTACCATCTGATTGCTTAGAATGGATTTGCCAGGGAGCACTGGAGTTGCATTCCTGATTGCCATTAGAGAAAAGCCCCTCTGTCTGGAGGATGCCTTTCATAACGTTATTTTTCGCTTCATCTCATAAAGCCTGTTCTGTATAAATATATTTTAATTAATTAATAAACAGGATGTAATGAATTCTGGCAGGGTGACATTTGAGCACAGAGCAAGGGGCTTAGACAGATCCTGACATGTGTTTGCCAAGAAAACACCCCACACATGTGCCCATGCGCACACACTCACCAACACTCACAAAAGGTCTTTTTAAACACTGGAGATCTGAAGTAGTTTCAAATTTCAGAAGGTTAATTTGATATTTGAAGGAAATTAGGCAAGAAAGGTATACAGGAAAGAGAAGCAAATGTTCTAGAATAGTTGGCTAATGATCATACTAAAGCAACTGTATTTTACACTAAGAACACCATGCAACACCAGAACTTGTTGTTTATAAACATAAAATGGGTCACGAAT
Organism: Dolichotis patagonum; assembly: GCA_004027295.1. Classification (NCBI taxonomy): domain Eukaryota; kingdom Metazoa; phylum Chordata; class Mammalia; order Rodentia; family Caviidae; genus Dolichotis; species Dolichotis patagonum. The sequence goes on along the minus strand of PVJX010002597.1, from coordinate 2,433 downwards.
AAATGCCTATTTTGAGCAAGTGATTGTATTGGTTTTTATTGTAGTGTTCCCTGATAAATATCATCTTGGAATTCAATGAAGTGAATCTGAGGGCCTGGTTGGCATATTGGTATATTTAAATAAATTTTAGCAGTATCTTCATTGAGCAGTATCTTCATTTAGCAGTATCTTCATTTTAGGCCTTATCTACCTTGACTTTGAAAACCTTGATTTTTTGCCCTTTGTAGTAATTTTTCTCCTGGAATGCTCTGTGAAAAAACTTGGACATTCAGCCCAGTAATGATAAATAATTCTTCATAAAATCTGGACAAGAAATTTTACTTTAACTGTTGGTGGAATTTTCTCAGTCTTTCTCTATGTATTTTAAAATTTCCTCTTTCCCTAAATAGAAACTCGTATATTTGAAGGTACAGTTTGAATAATTTTTTACTTCAGCATGTAACAATGAGTATTGTGATTATAATCCCTCTTTCACCGCTGTTCTCTGAACTCCTTTATGCAAGAGGCAGTCTTATTTATTTTACATCCTTATTGTCTGAGAACAGAATACTCCCAGTATGTTTATTAAATGAATGAAAATTTATCCTCAATTGTATTTCTTCACATTGGCTTAATTGCTTGAACTTGTGCATTCAATTTCCTGTTGTTATTTAAGAACCTTTAAAAAATTATCAACCTTAAGCAGAATTCATAAATGAATGATGTCAGCCTTGCGTCCTTTCCACCTGCATGTCTATTTTTTACCATGGCTCTGTTTTCCCCATTGTCCTGTTGCCTACTGCATTTATAATAAATGCCAATATTTAGCTAAATAGTCCTTCTCAGAACACCAGGCAGTATCACCTCCTCATCATTAGTACCACCAGCACCAAAAACAAATAAACAAAACCCCCCAAAAAACGAGGAGTGTGAATGAAGGCAGATCATCTGTCTTCTGAACCTAAATTCTTCCATCTATGCAAAAAGTTTCTAAGAAATTGATGCCTATTTCTGAGGTCAAGGGTCATCTTTCTAAGTTGGAACAAATGTGTACCTGAGGTACCCTAGATAAACAAGTCTGAGTCACCAATCTAAATATGCTCTAGTTTCAGCTTTTTACTTATTGGAAATCATGAATACTGAAAGATCTTGTTGATAGATATATGATGAATGTTACTTTTCAGTCAGCTATTTGTATGGAATTTACACATTACAATCTGCCACCTTGCCAACATCCTTGTTTCACAGACTTGTTAAATGTTTGAAACAGTTTTCATCCTGTATTAAGTACTATCTGCAAATACAATTGATTTCAAAATTATCTGAATATCCTATATTCAAATATTTACAGGAATTATGTGTGGTAAAAGTTGCATAATCGGGGCTGGGGATTTAGCTCAGTGGCATAAACGCCTGCCTGGCAAGCACAAGGTCATGAGTTTAATCCCCGGTACCACAAAAAAAAAAAAAAAAAGTTGCATATCACAATACAGAAAATCCGCAAAAGAAAAAAAGGAAGAAAATCACTTAATTTTACCACTGTCTATTTTTTATATTATTCACTAATACTTTCCATAAATATTAAAGATAGAGAAATCAAGATTATTATTACCATAACAGCCATTATGTAAAGCAAAATGTAAGTGCTTTATGTATATTATGTCTTATAATTCTCACAACCTCTTTTAGAAATAGTTAATAGAGAAATTTTCACTGAAGTCCCAGGGCATGATTCCAGAAATGTGATATTTCATAACTGTGATAATTGTGGTAAAGACAGCCAGTTTTCTAAGAATTGTTTTAGTTTGCATTTGTAAGTATGGCACTGTTATTGCAAAACATCTTTCCAGCCAGTAAAGTTGCCTTCACCACTGCACTGTTATGTAGGCAGGATCTTGTGACTAGTTCATGACAACATAACTTAATTGACAGTGATTTGGCTCACATCCAGTCTAACTAGCTGAGTAGCAAATAGAACTTCTCATCTTGCTTTCCATTCCTATGACCAGCAAATGAAAAACTCCAAGATCTTGAAGATGAGCAGGTCATGGGAGTCTAAGGAGTGTAAGTATCTGAATCACAAAGAAGTTTCTCCCCCATACATCACCACGGAACAATTGTAGCATTTTATGTGTGAGAAAAGATGTTAGAAAATTGCTGGAAATTCAGTCTATCTTTTATCATAAATAATATACTGTATACTGACATGTACACACAAGAGGATACAGTTATATTGGACTGATAGCCAAGTTTTCAAACTATCTTTAAAATTTTACATCACTTCATGAACACTTCTCCCAAGAGGCTACATAACATCTTTCAATGTAGACGTTTACAAAGTACAAACATATTCCACACCATCAGATAATAATTGCTCATTGGCAGGCATCTCTGTTATTTATTTTTTATCAATAATTGAGGTAATGGACTATTTAACATCCTTTTTTATACTGT